>CM077222.1:705000-797500 GCA_039654775.1 Spinibarbus caldwelli | reverse complement strand
TTGAAGTGCAGTGATACTTTTACTGCTCTTTGTTATTCTTCCAGTTATTTACCTATCTTTCAGAAGCTCAAACAGTGAAGCAGATGCTTCCAACACAAGGGTCATGGGGTCAAATCCTAGAAAATGCATGAACTGATAAAAATGTAAATGTGTACTTTAAATGCAGCTTAAGTCGCTTTGGATAAAAGCGTCTGCCAAACGCATAAATATATAAAATGTTTAAAGCAAACGTTTCAGTCCATCTCAGACTATCTTCAGTGCTTAATCCTCTTCAGTAAGTCGACAACTTGACTTTTTTTATGATTTTTTTTTTTTTTTTTTTTTTTTTTGTTATTGAAATTTTGTAACTTCTTGTCGTTATATGTGAAAATCTTCAGTAAAATATTTTGTTCTCAATGCATTTTGGACTTTGAACTTTTGTTTTCTAAATATATAAATATAAAATAATATATACCTACAGTACATAAGTTTTTCCCTTCAAAGGTTTGACAATTTTTAAATGTGTTTAACAAAGTCTCTTCTGCTCACCAAGCCTGCATTTATATGATCAAATATACAGTAAAAATGTGAAATATTATTAGAATGTAAAACAGCTGTTTTCTATGAGAATATCTGTTAAAATGTAATTGATTGCTGTGATCAAAGCTGAATATTCAGCATCATTACTCCAGTCTTTAGTCTCACATGATCCTTCAGAAATCATTCTGAAACAAAGGTTTTTGCTACTTAATATTTTTGTGAAGTATGATTTAAAAAAGAAATTAGTATTGGCATTCATCATGAATGCATTAAATTGATCAAAAACAAAAGTAAAGACATTTATGATATTACAAAAGATTTCTATTAAATTCTATTAAATAAATGCTGTTGCTACCCAAAAAATATTGGGCAGCACAACTGTTTTCAACATTGATAATAATCAGAAATGTTTCTTTAGCAGCAAATCAGCATATTATAATGATTTCTGAAGGATCATGTGACACTGAAGACTGGAATAATGATGCTGAAAACTCAGCTTTGATCACAGAAATAAATTACAGTTTAACATATATTCACATTGAAAACAGCTATTTTACATTCTAATAATATTTCACTGTTTTTACTGTTTTTTTCAGTTGTCACTGAAAGGTGAGGAGTTGGCATCTATGGTGGCACTCTTACCGGCGACGGTGACTTTAGCGGTGCGGCTGACAATGGCTCCGACGCCGTCCAGTGTGGCCAGGCACTGGTACGAGCCCTCGTCTGGCCGGTGGTGGCGTGAGTGCAGCACGTTCTGCACCAGGAGTGACCCGTTCGACAGCTGCTGTCTGCGCTCGTCCACCACCGCACTCAGCAGCACGCCATCCTTCTTCCAGGCGATGACTGGAACGCCCTGATCCGAGCGCGCCTCGCAGTCCAGCTGCAGCACACCGCCCCGAACCGTCACTGCGTCCTGCGGCTCCAGCACAAACCGCAGCTCCACGAAAGCCCGCCGAGGATCCGCGCCTGCAGACCCACAGACAGAGAGAGCGTTACAGAAGATTAGAAGACTCCAGAAACAAAGAGAGAGCATTACAGAAGATCAGCAGAGTCCAGAAACAGAGAGACAGGGTTACAGAAGAACAGCAGAATCCAGAAACAGAGAGAGACAGGGTTACAGAAGATCAGCAGAGTCCAGAAACAGAGAGAGAGAGAGCATTACAGAAGATCAGCAGAGTCCAGAAACAGAGAGAGACTGCGTTACAGAAGATCAGCAGAGTCCAGAAACAGAGAAAAAGAGCATTGCAGAAGATCAGCAGAGTCCAGAAACAGAGAAAAAGAGCGTTGCAGAAGATCAGCAGAGTCCAGAAACAGAGAGAGAGAGCATTACAGAAGATCAGCAGAGTCCAGAAACAGAGAGAGAGAGAGAGCATTCCAGAAGGTCAGCAGAGTCCAGAAACAGAGAGTGAGCGTTACAGAAGATAAGCAGAGTCCAGAAACAGAGCGAGAGAGCGTTACAGAAGATAAGCAGAGTCCAGAAATAGAGAGAGAGAGAGAGCGTTACAGAAGATCAGCAGAGTCCAGAAACAGAGAGAGAGAGCGTTACAGAAGATCAGCAGAGTCCAGAAACAGAGAGAGAGCGTTACAGAAGATCAGCAGAGTCCAGAAACAGAGAGAGAGCGTTACAGAAGATAAGCAGAGTCCAGAGACAGAGAGAGACTGCGTTACAGAAGGAGAGAGCGTTACAGAAGATAAGCAGAGTCCAGAAACAGAGAGAGAATGCGTTACAGAAGATCAGCAGAGTCCAGAAACAGAGAGAGAGCGTTACAGAAGATAAGCAGAGTCCAGAAACAGAGAGAGACTGCGTTACAGAAGATAAGGAGAGTCCAGAAACAGAGAGACAGGGTTACAGAAGATCAGCAGAGTCTAGAAACAGAGAGAGAGCGTTACAGAAGATAAGCAGAGTCCAGAAACAGAGAGAGAGCGTTACAGAAGATAAGCAGAGTCCAGAACAGAGAGAGACTGTGTTACAGAAGATAAGCAGAGTCTAGAAACAGATAGAGAGAGCGTTACAGAAGATAAGCAGAGTCCAGAAACAGAGAGAGAGCGTTACAGAAGATAAGCAGAGTCCAGAACAGAGAGAGACTGTGTTACAGAAGATAAGCAGAGTCCAGAAACAGAGAGAGAATGCGTTACAGAAGATAAGGAGAGTCCAGAAACAGAGAGACAGGGTTACAGAAGATCAGCAGAGTCCAGAAACAGAGAGAGAATGCGTTACAGAAGATAAGGAGAGTCCAGAACAGAGAGAGAGAGAGAGCATTCCAGAAGGTCAGCAGAGTCCAGAAACAGAGAGTGAGCGTTACAGAAGATAAGCAGAGTCCAGAAACAGAGCGGATGAGAGCGTTACAGAAGATAAGCAGAGTCCAGAAATAGAGAAGAGAGAGAGAGCGTTACAGAAGATCAGCAGAGTCCCAGAAACAGATGAGAGAGAGCGTTACAGAAGATCAGCAGAGTCCAGAACAGAGAGAGAGGCGTTACAGAAGATCAGCAGAGTCCAGAAACAGAGAGAGAGCGTTACAGAAGATAAGCAGAGTCCAGAGACAGAGAGAGACTGCGTTACAGAAGATAAGGAGAGTCCAGAAACAGAGAGACAGGGTTACAGAAGATCAGCAGAGTCTAGAAACAGAGAGAGAGCGTTACAGAAGATAAGCAGAGTCCAGAAACAGAGAGAGAATGCGTTACAGAAGATCAGCAGAGTCCAGAAACAGAGAGAGAGCGTTACAGAAGATAAGCAGAGTCCAGAAACAGAGAGAGACTGCGTTACAGAAGATAAGGAGAGTCCAGAAACAGAGAGACAGGGTTACAGAAGATCAGCAGAGGTCTAGAAACAGAGAGAGAGCGTTACAGAAGATAAGCAGAGTCCAGAAACAGAGAGAGAGCGTTACAGAAGATAAGCAGAGTCCAGAAACAGAGAGAGACTGTGTTACAGAGATAAGCAGAGTCTAGAACAGATAGAGAGAGCGTTACAGAAGATAAGCAGAGTCCAGAAACAGAGAGAGAGCGTTACAGAAGATAAGCAGAGTCCAGAAACAGAGAGAGACTGTGTTACAGAAGATAAGCAGAGTCCAGAAACAGAGAGAGAATGCGTTACAGAAGATAAGGAGAGTCCAGAAACAGAGAGACAGGGTTACAGAAGATCAGCAGAGTCCAGAAACAGAGAGAGAATGCGTTACAGAAGATCAGCAGAGTCCAGAAACAGAGAAGAGAGCGTTACAGAAGATAAGCAGAGTCCAGAAACAGAGAGAGACTGCGTTACAGAAGATAAGGAGAGTCCAGAAACAGAGAGACAGGGTTACAGAAGATCAGGCAGAGTCTAGAAACAGAGAGAGAGCGTTACAGAAGATAAGCAGAGTCCAGAACAGAGAGAGAGCGTTACAGAAGATAAGCAGAGTCCAGAAACAGAGAGAGAGCGTTACAGAAGATAAGCAGAGTCCAGAAACAGAGAGAGACTGTGTTACAGAAGATAAGCAGAGTCCAGAAACAGAGAGAGAATGCGTTACAGAAGATCAGCAGAGTCCAGAAACAGAGAGAGAGCGTTACAGAAGATAAGCAGAGTCCAGAAACAGAGAGAGACTGCGTTACAGAAGATAAGGAGAGTCCAGAAACAGAGAGACAGGGTTTACAGAAGATCAGCAGAGTCTAGAAACAGAGAGAGAGCGTTACAGAAGATAAGCAGAGTCCAGAAACAGAGAGAGACTGCGTTACAGAAGATCAGCAGAGTCCAGAAACAGAGAGAGACCGTTACAGAAGATCAGCAGAGTCCAGAAACAGAGAGAGAGAGAGCGTTACATAAGATCAGCAGAGTCCAGAAAACAGAGAGAGAGCATTACAGAAGATCAGCAGAGTCCAGAAACAGAGAGAGAGCATTACAGAAGATCAGCAGAGTCCAGAAACAGAGAGAGAGAGAGAGCGTTACATAAGATCAGCAGAGTCCAGAAACAGAGAGAGAGCATTACAGAAGATCAGCTCCACGAAAGACCTCTGGGGATCCACGCCTAAGACCCACAGACAGAGAGAGACACGTTTCTTCTAATAATCTACTAACACTTCTTATTTTTGGCCATAAGAAAACTATGTGTTAGATGTTGACTGTGGCTCTCTAGCCCCATATGTAACTCAGTGTGCTAGAAATCTGGGCGTTCTGTTTGACTATAATTTAAAATTTGACAAACAGATCAGTGCTGTTTTTCATCTCCGTCAGCTTTCTAAAGTGAAACCCTTCTTATCACAGAGTAACTTCCAAACGGTGGTCCATGCTTTTTGTAACAACTCATTTAGAGTATTGTAATTCACTTTAATGTGGTGTTTCTCAGTCTTCCCTCTCTTGTCTACAGCTAGTGCAAAACACAGGTACTAGATTACTCTCTGGAAGCCGTAAGTATGAGCCAGATACAAAGTCGCAATTACCTTTTACATTTTATTTTTTTTTATTCCATGGTGGGACACAAGAAAAACACAAATAGAAAGCAGAAAAACACAAAACTAAAAACTAATTCAAAACATTGATGAGTGTAATAGCATCTGAATAATACTCAAATAACACTGTATGCATGTTTCTTACATTTAGATTCTGGTGTGTGTGTGTAAATGAAGGTGTGTTTCCACAGCAGGCGTTTCAGTTTTCTCTTCACTGAAATGCATTAATGTGTCTGGTGGGCTTTCATTCAGCTGTTCACCTGTGAGTCTCCACAGCAATTCACGTGACGCTCAGAAGCGTGTCAGACGCTACTAATTCAAATGCTAATTCATACCTGCTGAGAAGCGCCTCATTCTATCCCTGTCTTTGTTTTTGTGTGTGAGGAAACGATACCTGTACTTCAGCGCTCAGCGTAACAAACCTTCACCGCACACACCCCACTTATCAGGGAATATTTTGGTTAATTTGATCGGGCTTTCAGCTTCTAAAGAGAGTTCGTTCACACAAGACGTGTTTCTGTGTTCAACTGTAGCTAGATGCAGTGAAACGCAGCAGAATCGAGTCTGAGATGCATTTCAGAGGTTTAACTTGACACAGAATCCTAAAAACATGTAAATGATGCATTCAATCAAAAGTTTGGAATAATTAAGATGTTTTTAATGTGAAAAAAAGTCTCTTCTGCTCACCAATGCTCCATTTATTTGATCAAAATATTATTACAGTTCAAAACAGCTGTTTTTCTATGTGAATATCTGTTAAACTGTAATTTATTTCTGTGATGCGCAGCTGAATTTTCAGCATCATTACTCCAGTCTTCAGTGTCACATGATCCTTCAGAAATCATTCTAATATGCTGATTTGCTGCTCAAGAAACATTTCTGATTATTATCAATGTTGAAAACAGCTGTGCTGCACAATATTTTTGTGGAAACTGTGATACACTTTATTTTTCAGAATTCACAGATGAATAGAAAGTTCAAAAGAACAGCATTATTTGAAATAGAAATCTTTTGTAACATTATAAATGTCTTTACTGACACTTTTGATCAATTGAATGCATCCTTGATGAATAAAGTATTCACTTCTTTTTTTATGGTAGTGAATCACACAATTGTTTTCAACATTGATAATAATCAGAAATGTTTCTTGAGCAGCAAATCAGTATATTAGAATGATTTCTGAAGGATCATGTGACACTGAAGACTGGCGTAATGATGCTGAAAATTCAGCTGCGCATCACAGAAATAAATTACATTTAAAATATATTCACATAGAAAACAGCTGTTTTACATTCTAAAATCATTTCACGATTTTTAAAGTATTTTGACTGAATAAATGCAGCCTTGGTGAGCAGAATAATCTTAATTATTCCAAACTTTTGACCATATGGACCAGTTTAAGAACAAGTAACACATCAGAAGAAGAACACTATAAGTGTGAAGTGAAGGACTTCAGCTCTATTTAACATGTTAAACTCGTTCAGCAGAATTGCAGACTTCCATCAAAATCAACCCAGAAGATGTGCAAGAAATGTTGATCTGGATGAGCTCTTGAGACACAAACTCTGAGTAGAAGACTCTCTGATGAATCTCAAACGCTCCTCGTCTGCATCGCTCACGGACGACAGCTCTTCTTCATGGAGCGCCGTCCTGAGATGGAAATACTTTTACAAAGATAAAAAGAGGATGGAAGAGATGGGACGGAGCAGAACGGATGTGAGGAGAGACGGAGAGCATCCTTTATTTGATGCACTGAAGCAGATGTAATTGAAAAAAACCTGTCAGGTTTCCCTCAGTGGGCGGATTTTAATGCAATAGTCTGACAGAACGACACACTCCGCATGTGCAATGAGGCAGACGCATGGATCTGAGCTCTGACACACACACACACACACACACACACACACACACATCATACACAAACACACACGCACACATTTCATCCAAAAATTTAAGTCTCACTGCTGTACTAAACTCTAACATCTAAACTTTTATGTGTGTCGTACAGAAAGACTCTCAGCATCACATCAGTCCCTCACGGAGATGATCCTGTCCCACCGTATACATGCTTCTCTAAACAAGTAAACATGTTTTCAAATTCAGTCCACACTGCAAGCAATAAATAAATTTTAAAAAAAAAATTAAAAAATAAATAGAAAAAAATCACTGGATAGAGAAACTCAGTCCTGCTCTTCATCTCACAGAAGGTGATGATGAGAGAAAGTGCTGGAGAGACTCAGTCTCAGAGAAACTGTGATTCAACGGCAACCCGACAAACAGATTAAAGCAGAGCGTTATTATCCTGCTGCTGTTCAAACACACGCACAGGTCAGAGAACATCAGAAGAACCACTCTTTCTGAGAAAATATGACAAACACACGGGACCACAGCCACCCTGATCAGCACTGAGAGTGTGTGTGTGTGTGTGTGTGTGTGTGTGTGTGTGAGAGTGTTGATCTCCTCACATCCCATCCACTCTGTCATATCTCCTCATCTTTTCATTATTGCCTGTCACCATAGTTAGTGTGTGTCCGGTCACCTTATCGATCTCTCAGTCACACACACACACACACACACACACACACACACACACACACACACACACACACTGCTGTAGGTCAGTCATTAGTGATTTGACGTTCTTATGAGTGAAACGCAGACGGTGACATTCAGATCAAATCAATCAAAATTCAATTCAAAGCCATTTTTCTCAGTTTTGATGTTATCATTTCCCACAATGCAGTGCTCTCAGACAGACCTGCACCTTCTAGTGTGACAAACTAGAAACAATTTAATATAGTCACTAGTGCTCTCTCTCTCTCACACACACACACACACACATACTCAGGTCTGACCTTTGCATTTAATCCCAATATCTCGTTCTGAGAGTGTTGAACTCACTGTAACATAATCATTTAAAACATCCTGTCTGCGGTCAAGAGACAAAGAGACACACAGAGAGAGAGAGAGAGAGAGAGGAGAGAGAGAGAGAAGAGAGAGAGAGAGAGAGAGAGAGAGACAGAGAGAGAGAGAGAGAGAGAGAGAGAGAGAGAGAGAGAGACAGAGAGAGAGAGAGAGAGACAGAGAGAGAGAGACAGAGAGAGAGAGAGAGAGAGAGAGAGAGAGACAGAGAGAGACAGAGAGAGAGAGAGAGAGAGACGAGAGAGAGAGAGAGACAGAGAGAGAGACAGAGAGAGAGAGACAGAGAGATGAGAGAGAGAGAGAGAGAGAGAGACAAGAGAGAGATGAGAGAGAGAGAGAGAGAGAGACAGAGAAGAGAGACAGAGAGAGAGAGAGAGACGAGAACAGAGAGAGGAGAGAGAGAGAGGAGAGACAGAGAGAGAGAGAGAGAGAGGCATAAACACCCTCAACATCAGCTCTAACAGTGAGGAACACGTGGATCATCACTAATGAAACCAGATCCTAAAACATCTAGCTTTCTTCAGACAGACTTTGCTTTTCTTGCTAAAAGTTAGTTATAAATGATCAACATGATCAGACTCTGCAGTCACACTCAATCTCCTCATGTCTTCTGTCCTCTGATAGTTTAGAGTGTTTTATCCAGTAAAAGCTCTTTTAGTGTAATCTATACAAGTGTCCAGCTTCAGCTGCTGCTTCAGTGTCAAATCTTGACTGATTTTGATCAAGTAAGCGTCAGAATCAACTGCAGTCATATTTCCAGATGAACACTTACTGGACTGAAGCAGATTCTCCATCAATCATGTTTTAGTCTCAAATCTGATCATCAGGATCTTTGAGGAGCGTTTGTTTCCAGAAGCTTTACTTTCACTGTTCCTCAGCGGAGGAATGATCTTCATCTCACATCTTCTGAGGAGCGTTTATTTCTTCATCTCAGTCTCATCTTACTGAGACAGATTATTGGAGATATAGAGTGACGACGGATATTTAGATCATTTTATGTATCTGCTGAACTGATTTACCTTACAAGCATCAAAATTTCATCATATCAATATCAGCATATCATTTCATATTTTTGCTCAGTTTGAGTCTCTGAATCAAATTGAGCTGTTTTTTTCCTTCATATTCTCACTGTGTCAGACTATATGAGCCATAAAAGCCTGATGATCAAATATGGTGCTCAACAAAAAGAAAAAAACCTATGCATGTTTTTTTTTAAATAATTCGTCCAAAGTTTTCAGTAAACTGTACCATTTAAATTCATCCAGATCGTGTTTGTTGGACTTGTATTTCAGAAGTCAGTATGTAGAGAATTCAAAGACAACTAGTCAGTTCTTAACCATCTTAACCAGTGACACACACAACCAAACTACGAGGGTTTGATTGAAGACTGTGTCTGACAGAGAGAAGCTGCACTGCTAACGGCTCCCGGGGACCAGCGGAGATCAGGGTGAGACAGCAGCTGCTTCACCGCACTGAGTCTGGAGCACAGATGGGGCTCACACACACACACACACACACACACCACACACGAATTTGTGGTTTACGGGGACTCTCCATAGGCGTAATGTTGTTTTTTATACTGTACAAACTGTATTTTCTATCACCCTACACCTAAACCTACCCCTTACAGGAGACTACTGCCAATTTTTTAATTTCATAAAACACCGTTTAGTATGTTAAGCCTTTTGTTTTACGGGGACACAGGACATGTGCTCATAAACCATGTTTACGTTGTAGTACCCATGTCATTATACACATGTGTGTCCTCATAAACCATATATACCAGTACACACACACACACACACACACAGACACAGACAGACACACTCTCACTCGCACACGCACACACACACACACACACAGACAGACACACTCGCACACGCACACACACACACACACAAACACACACACACACTGCGGCCATGTCACAAAGAGATGCAACCTGACAACCAGCAGAAACACAAATCAAGGTCATAACGATCCTGCTTATTAATAATGAATCAATCTGTCTGTATCAGAGATCAGACCAGGTCAAAACAGATGATAGAGTGCTTAAAAATGATCATTATTCTGTCATTAACCTGAATGATGCTCTCTCTTCAGTCCAACACAAAAGAAGATATTCTGAGTGTTTTATTATCCACACAGTCAAAGTCAATGTGGTCCAATGTTCTTCTACGTTCCACAGAACTCACACAGGTTCATAATGACATAAGACTTAAAAATTATGATAGAACTTCTTTTAATATAATATTCAACATTTTAGATTTATAAAAATATTAATTTAAAATAGATTAATTGTCCCCCTGAGATTTTAGGTTACTATTTCAATAATTAAACACATTTACATTCATTCACATGTTCACATGACAGCTAAACAAATAAAATCTTTTTAACAATTGTTTAATTTTAAATGTTTTTATTTAGACAAATATTACTTATTGTAACATCGTGGTTTAATTAATTTTTAGTGTTTCCTCATCATTTTCAAGCCCAGCGTGACAGCAGAGTGTTTGATTCGGTTGTGTCTCGTTCACATGCGTGTGTGTTTAATGCGGCGCAGGTACGAGACCTCGAGTCCGCTGCTCATTTGACTAAAACGCAATTACCCACGAGAATGGAATAAATTATGCAAATCAGCCTTTAACTCCTATTAATGCTGCTGTTTATTTGCCAGACGTCGTCCGGTGAATCTGACGTTCACAGAGCTGCAGCCAGCGCCTGGAATTAAAAATCAAATCCCAAAAACTGCATTGCAGTTATAGAAATATGTATTCTGATGTGCTGCGTGTTTCACGGTGATTTTTTCACGGTTTACAGTAAAAGCTACTCCACATTAACTTCGAACGTGTATAGAGACACTTATAACGTGCATCTAATAAATGCAACATGCAGCAAAAAATTCTTTAAGAAGTGTTTAAAAATTTGTTGGAGAAGCACTGATAAAAAAAACTAAAAAAAAAAACTGTGGTTTTCTGCCAAAATAAAAGCTCTGTAGTTTAATGTTTGAAAGCAAAGAAAAAAAAAAAACATAGATATTAATATTGTAATTGTACTGTTGTTATATATAATATTATTAATTATTAGTAATAATAGTAATACGTTTTCATTTCATTAATAATAAATATTAAAATAAAAATAATATTAGTATTGTAATTTTACTGTTACATATAATAATATGAATTATTATTATTATTATTATTATTATTATTACTATTATTATTATTATTATTATTATTATTATTATTATTATTATTGTTATTATTATTATTATTATTATTATTATTATTACCACCATTGTTGTTTTTATATACATTTAAATTATTATTATTAAATAGTTATTAAATAGGGATATTCCTTCGATTAAGATACATTTTTATAATTAGATTTATTTATTTAATTAATTTAATTTTTGTTTTAAATAATGCACATGCAGTTTCATGGCCAGTAATAAATATTTGGCCAAGCACAATGGCCAAGCGAGTGGCCGGTGTGCTGAAATGTCTGGCTGCAGCTCTATGACAGTAATGCACAGAAGCATCTGAACGCTGCACTCCAGAAGAGCATTTAAACACACACAGAAAAGCAAGGCGTGACGCCTGAAGCGTTCAGAGCAGGAGAGAGTGATAACACCTAATGAAACACCGCTGACGCGCTGAAGGATCATCCATCTCAATAGCTCAGCATGAAGGTTTGGAAATTAGCATGTGTCCTTATCAAAGCCATGAGTCTCTCTCTCTCTCTCTATTTATGATTTATATCCTCTTAACGATTTATATACTTCTGCGCAAAAAACAAACCGCGCCAAATTACAAAGTTGACTGATACATATTAATTACACGGATCGCTCGCGGCTCTGATCGCTCGATGCAACTGATGCTGCAGCATCCTGATTTTCTGAGCGTGAAGCATGCTGGGACGGCGCAGGTTCGACCCTCATCAGTTTGACAGACCACCCCACACACGTTCTCACGGTTAGACAATGTCATGAATCTGGTCCATGGACCTCCATTTGTTCGCCACCAGAGGTCACCCTTCCATCACATGGACTCTCACACCACACACTACCCCGGACTTCATTTCCCAGCAGCCATTTCCCTAATCACACGCTCACACCTGAGACTGATCCCACAGCTGTTTTCCATTACACCCGCTATATAAACCATGGACTTCCGTTCACAGATCGCTGAGTATTGTACGCAAATATCCTAGTAATAGCTACCCTACAAAGCCCTCTGAGTTGTCTTAGTCTTGCCTTGCCTGTTTTCCCGTGTTTTGATTTCTGCCCGTGTTTCCTGGATTAACCCTTGCCTTGCCGTTCGGACTCTGTTTGCTCCTCGTTTGGATTATTGCTGTTTACCTGGATTTACTCTCTCTGCCTTGCCCTTTGGATATTGTTCGCCGATCGAAGACCCACGCTTGTTCTACGACTACTCTGTGTCTTGTCTGTGTTATACCTGTTTGCCATCGTCTGACCCTGCCTGTGTTTTGACCATGTTTCAAAATAAAGCCTTGCACATGGATCCGCACGCCTCTCGTGTCGTCAGCCCCGTAACAGACAATCACAGTCTTCCATGACAGGGTTAAGTAAAATTAAAACCAATAAAAAATACTTAAAGTATTAAGTATTTACTTTAAGTATTAAATTTAAAAATTAAATCAGAAATTAAATTTAATTAGTGCTGGTCAATGATTAATCGTGATAAATCACATCCAAAATAAAAGTTTTTGTGTACATACAGTATGTGTGTGCACTATGTATATTTATTATGTATATACGTATAAAGTCACACACATACAACATATATTTAGAAAATATTTATATGTTATTACATGTATATATTTATATTCATATTTATATATAAATATATTTAATATATAAACATAACATTTTTCTTAAATGTATACATGCATGTGCGTGTATTTATATATACATAATAAATATAAACAGTACATACATACAGTACATATTATGTCCACAAAAACTTTTATTTTGGATGCGATTAATCGTTGCCCAGCACTATATCTATATCTATATCTATATCTATATATATATATATATATATATTTATATTTATTTATTTATTTATTTTATTTTTTATTTTTAATAAGATCGGTGTACTGAATTTGGTATAAACTTTAATTTGAAGCAACAATGTATTTGAAAATCAGACAAAAACATAAAGTTACAAAACTGCGAACATAGAGCATTGTGAATGCCATAATCAAAATAAAAACAATGCATACATTTGAAACTATTGATTTACTTTTAGAAAAAATGTTGAAAAAAAACTAGCTGAAATAAAGTTTATATTTTTAAATTTTTATTTCAGCTAGTTTACAAAGTAACATTTCTCATTTTATTTTAAAATAACTAAAACAAATAAAAATTAATTAAAAAAACTACACAGACAAATAAAAAATACTAAAAAAGACAAAAACACACATAATTATTAAAACTTTAACTAAAACTAAAAAAGAGGGAAATTATATATATATATATATATATATATATATATATAAAATAAATAAAAAAACTGATTCAAGATATTAATAAAAACTATAAAATAATCTCAATGATACTAAAATAACACTTCCAGTCCGTTCAAGGTCCCTTCATTTTCTCCATTAAACAATTTATATTCAACAATAACTTATAACATTTTTAACACAGACCTACTGTGAGCTACAAGGATGTTAACTGATAGTTTATGCATCTTTTGAAGCCACTAGACCACATTATTTCAAGTCCTTTTTTAAGAATTGTGTTTAATAGCAAAATTCCTGGTTAAAAACTAATTTACCCATGATTCTGCAAAAAAAACAAAACAAAACAAAAAAACAATCAAAATCTGCCAAATTAACTCTTTAGCTCCGCCCACTCCCATTAAACACTGTGTATGACATAATCAAGTATAACTGATATATATATATATGCATATTTTGCATAAACATGAAACATACGATCAACATTAAATCAACAGTTTCAAATGTATGGATTGTTTTTATTTTATGACATTTGCAATGCTCCAAGTTTGCATTTTTGTAACTTTATGTTTTTGTCCACCGATCTTATTAATAAAACATACTATGTACAAGCATGAATAATAATGCAAGACATGAATAATGCAAACGTTTTCTTATAGAAAGCTATTCTAAATGCTCAATGTATAATTTAGTGCATTGTGTTAATATTCTGAGCTCACCTGTATCTGTCTGTGTGTAATATGCATCATCAGTGAGGTGTATATTGAATTTGATCAGTTAATATCATATTATCTCATATCTCAAGGGGAAGTCGTGGCCTAATGGTTAGAGAGTTGGGCTAGTAACCTGAAGGTTGCCGGTTCGATTCTCACACCGGCAGGAATTGAAGGTGGGGATTGTGAACAGCACTCTCTCTGCCTGACCCTTGAGCAAGGCATCGAACCCCCAATTGCTCCCCGGGCGCTGGAGCAATGGCTGGCCACTGCTCCGGGTGTGTGTTCACGGTGTGTGTGTGTGTTTGTTCACTATTCACTGCTGTGTGTGTGCACTTGGATGGGTTAAATGCAGAGCACCAATTTCGAGTATGGGTCGCCATACTTGACAATACGTCACGACTTTCACTTTCATATCATATGTGCTGCTGTCTTCAGAGACTGAAATACTGTATATGCATCACATGTTTGTTGACATATCTTTATTACTATTTTTCTGAAATATAAATTTTCACAGAAAACTGACCTGTGCTGCAGTTTATGGATGTTTTGGATGTGACAGCAAACTACCAATAACAATCACTGAGACGTGAATTTACAGCAATAATCACTAGATGGTGATCTGTAACATTAGACCACATGCTGGTCATCACAGCCACTATAACGGCTTTCTGACCAAACTTTTTTGCTGTAATGTAATTGCATAGCCACATTAGAGCCATTAAAGCGCTCAGATCATCCTGACTTTCAACACACACACATAGAAACATGACAAAACATTTAAATCAAGTATATATTTACTGATTAGTTTGTGTGGTCTAATGAAGATGCGGCTTATGAGAGCGTGTTGTAATTATGTGATTGGTTTGTATCATGCAAAACGAGTCAATTTCATCAGTGCAGATTATAAAAGATCAGCAGCTAATCTGGATTAAAAGGCTGATTTATGAGATTAAAGCACATTAAATAATGTGAGATATCATGAGAGTCTGATTCTTGTCTGTCTGTCTGACTGAAGCTTCTCCTGCTTTCAGATGAATCCCAGCATCAGATCACTGCCCGATCGATCAGACTGATTGATTAGAATGGACACTGAGACGGAACACAACCAGCTCAATTCACACTAACCAAACGACTAACTATATAACCTGAGATACAAACAATGCATGTGTGTGTGTGTGTGTGTATAAATAGATAGATAGATAGATAGATAGATAGATAGATAATAAACAAAGTAAATAAATATTATATAATGAATAAGAATAATTAGGTATCATGGATCCCCTAAATATTTATTTATTTATTTATTTAAACGAAAAACATTAACGTGACAAAAGAAAAGGAAATAAACAACAAAACAGTTATTCACAGTTCAATTAATTTCTCATGTATATGAGGGACAAATGTGTAATTTAATAGAATTTGATAGAATGATCTGAACTTTTCTCTGCTGTCTCACTGAGACTCACTGTAATTTCATTGACTAGTCTGCTGGTGAAGCAGTGACTAGAAACGCAATCAGCTGAACTAATGAAGCAGCTTGAGCCGGTGATCAATGGATGGATTGGATCTGATGCAGTGAGGAAATCTCCTCTGCTGACCGCTGCTGCAGTATTGATCCGCTCCGATGTCCATCACACCCCGCTGACCAGCGGCTCCGCATTACTCAGAGTAAGTAGTAGTAGTTAGTAGGGGTGACCCCGAATAGTCGAAGATTCTATGCTTCGATAGGAGGAGCCTGATTCGACTCTCAATCTCACAGTCAAGTATTCGCGGGGTGTTATGATTGTGCCATTTTGGCTATATGGGGGTGCTCAGTGTCTGCTTTCACAAAGAACTACCAGTTTTCTCCCAATAAGTTAATATACAGCCTATTAAGAAAATGCTGTAAATAAGAATCTGAAAAATAAATAAGCTTTAGATAAATATTTTAACGTGCGTGAATAAATCCAACCACCCCTATAGATTTAAGTTTCACTTTCCATAATTCGTGACCGACAGTGGAGCATCTTGGCGGCAGGGATTTAAATCTTTAACAAGACTCAAACTGACACAGACAGAGTGAAAGACTGGATCAGGTAGGGTACAAGTGATTTCAAAATATTTCAGCTGGTTTATATACATCGTGTATTATTTATCTCGTATAAGATGCATTTGGTTGAGTTGCGGTAAAGCGCTTCATTGTAGTAGGCTACATCTCGTCAGTGCGCAGTGCGAGCAGGACACACAACAATGCTGAATATTAATAACTATGACTGGGACTGTCATATACATAACATTATAACGAGAACACTATTATAATAAAACGCTGTGAATTTTTAGAGTTTAGTTGCTGTGTTTCTGCACGTTGTTGCGTGAAGAACGCGTCCACAAAAGGAGTTCATTCAGAGCCGCACAGACACGTTCATGCATTCAGGGCATTTTGTGCAGATAGCCTATAAGCCGTGATATTAACGTTATATTGTATAAATAACGAAGCGTATTCTATATGAGATAAACGATGAGTTGATTAAAAACCTGCTATCAAATGCTTCATTCTACTGATCTCTAGCGCGCGCAGCTCAAAACAGAAATGCAGAACATTAATAACTACTGTCATATACATAACGTTATAATGAGAGCACTATTGTAAAAAATATTGTGAATTCTTTGGGTTTTGCTGACGTTTAATGTTAACTATCTTTTAATCAAAACATAAAACATTATTTTTGTATCTGCGAGGCGTCCGTTACACATTTTCCCTGTGTGTTAACGTCAGTAATTATGACTGTTGAATGTCTGACTTGACTCTTGGTAACGTATTTAGCCCCGCCCCCAAACATATGATTCGACTATCAGTCAACTATCAGCATGATTCAAAAATTCTGATTCAACTATGAAAATCCTTAGGCGAGGACACCCCTAAGTAGTAGTTGTATATTTTTATTTAATGCCAAGTCATTATCTTAGGCTATTTTCATGGCAAAAACAATTAAAAAAATAATACAAGTATAACAAATACGATAAAAACCAGCAAACAAACACACACACACACACACACACACACACACACACACACAAGATGTGTTATATTACACAAGATTTTTTACATTAACATATGATACAAATTCTAAAACGTTTTCTGGCAAAATTATACTACATAACTCTTTAAGTGAGTTCACTTCATAAAAGAGTTTTCTACATACATTAAAAGCTGGACAGTCCATTACTCAGAGTTACAGCGAACAGACAGAACACTCATCACTGAAGAGCGGAGGATTCACATTATCAGATCATCAGATCATCACATTATCAGATTATCAGATCATCACATTATCAGATTATCAGATCATCACATTATCAGATCATCAGATCATCACATTATCTGATCATCATATCATCACATTATCAGATCACATTATCAGATCATCACATCATCACATCATCAGATCATCACATCATCAGATCATCACAATATCAGATCATCAGATCATCACATTATCAGATCATCACATTATCAGATCATCAGATCATCAGATCATCACATTATCAGATCATCAGATCATCAAATTATCAGATCATCACATTATCAGATCATCAGATCATCACATTATCAGATCATCAGATCATCACATTATCAAATCATCAGATCATCAGATCATCACATTATCAGATCGTCACATCATCAGATCATCAGATCATCACATTATCAGATCATCAGATCATCACATTATCAGATTATCAGATCATCACATTATCAGATTATCAGATCATCACATTATCAGATCATCACATTATCAGATCATCAGATCATTACATCGTCACATTATCTGATCATCAGATCATCACATTATCTGATCATCAGATCATCACATTATCAGATCACATTATCAGATCATCAGATCATCACATCATCAGATCATCACATCATCAGATCATCAGATCATCACATTATCAGATCATCACATTATCAGATCATCAGATCATCACATTATCAGATCATCACATTATCAGATCATCAGATCGTCACATCATCAGATCATCACAATATCAGATCATCAGATCATCACATTATCAGATCATCACATTATCAGATCATCACATTATCAGATCATCAAATTATCAGATCATCACATTATCAGATCATCAGATTATCAGATCATCAGATCGTCACATCATCAGATCATCACATTATCAGATCATCAGATCATCACATTATCAGATCATCAGATCGTCACATCATCAGATCATCAGATCATCACATTATCAGATCATCAGATCATCATATTATCAGATCATCAGATCAGGGTCTGTGACCTTCAGCGTCGCCTGATGATGATGATGATTATATGAGCACAAGTCAATGCAAAGAACCCTTCACAGGTGAATGCACTTCAATAAATCAGCTCCTTAGGTCTTCATGTCCCGCTTTCCATTTAAAATATACACCTAAAATTTAAGATAATAAATGTAACTTATTTCTCTGTCCAGAGCTGACCAGAATAAATCTAAAACTGGAACAATCGACTTTGACCTGAACAACTTTATAAAGAAATACTGACATTCAAATGTGGAGGAAATTAGAGCATTCTGGGAAATCAAGTTTTCTTCCACTATTATCAATACAAACAATCAAATAAATCTGATATTTTATATATGTAGCCTATAATTATAAAAGCACTTTAATTCACTTGTAAATAAGTAATATTTAATATAATATTTTATATTGAATATTTATATATGTAATGTCATATTTAAAATAATACAAAATATTTCTGCAAATATTTCACTTGTTGTTGTTTTTTACCTTTTTATACTTAATGTGAGAAGATGTGCAGTGAGACAAAAGACATTTGTATTAACATTTTGATATCTTAGTGTTCTATATGAAGTCAATTTTAGACATTTTAAGTGGAAAAAGGGACAAAAATTGCTTCGTGTAATTTTATCTCACTTTTCAGTTAAAATATTCATTTGAAAATAAATTTATATTTAATATAATATTTTATTTATATATAAATTGTCATATTTAATATAATTTATAATATTTTATTAAATATTTATCATGTTTTTAAATTGTTCATACTTCAAATGTGAAGAGATCTGCAGTGCAGTTATCAGTGTCACATATGAAGTAAAACTATTGTAAGAAGTTTTGTATATACAGTAATTTAACTGGAAAAGAGATCAAAAGGCTAATTGAAACAACAATGAACAGATGCAGCTGTTCTAGTGAGTGTAAATGCAGCTCTCAGTTCAGGAGGAACCTGATGCTCTCTATATCTCAACATTTGACTGACTTCACCGTTATCGAGCAGATGTATGACTTTCCTCTCAATTACAAATATTTCACTCAGGTGAAAATTGTCAGCAGAACAATTAACAGGCATCAAAACAGATGGTTATTTGGCTGAATATCAGCACAGATGCACTCACAGATCATCCTGCAAATCAACTGGATTAATTTCTCCAACAGCAGTTCATTTTTATGTCTTTCTACTCAAATAAAAATTATGGATCCTGCTTGGATTCATTTATAGATTCAAAAAAGGCAAAGAAAACTGAACGTCAGAACATCTACTGTCTGAGCATGTGATGGATTCTCCAGTAACTGAGCGTCTGATTAATATCACAGTGAGCATGAATACGGAGGAATGAGCTGAATCAGTGTTTCTGATTGATGGATCGGTCAGAGATCAGGACCTCAGATCAGATCAATACAGTCCACTGATCAGACGCTGGAGCTGCTGAGAGACTCGAGTCACGTCTGACACAAACACAGAACATCCCACCGATCCCAGCCGATGGGACGCTTTCACTCCACAGAGAGTCTCTGATCCTGAAGACCGTCCCAGATCCCACCAGCATGAGAACTCTTCTATTGTACATACACAACGCTCTTAAAGGGGTCATCGGATGCCCATTTTCCACAAGCTGATATGATTCTTTAGGGTCTTAACGAAACGTCTATAACATACTTTGGTTAAAATTTCTCAATGGTAGTGTAAAAACACATTTTTTACCCTGTCAAAATCAGCTCTGTTTTCAGCAAATAGTTTTTTTAGGCCATGTTGCTTTAAATGCTAATGAGCTCTACTGACCCCACCCCTCTCTTCCGTGGGGTGACGAGCAGTACTGTTTGCTTTAGCCGCAAAACTGGCTAACTAGTACATTATTAGGAAAGGCGATTTGCAAAGATTCATAAAAAACCCTTATATTCACTTCTTCTGTAGATAAAGCTGGATCACGAATGCATTTATGTAGATCGGTGATCGACGCATTCAGTTCAAAGCGAAAGTAACATTAATCCTCTGTGTCTTCAGTGGCTCAGATCTCAGGAGTAAATGATGACTGCTATGTTCATTATTACTGTCATGAGTTTGGGCCCGCGATGATCCCTCTCGCCACCAGAGGTCGCCACCTCCCGTCTTCCCGGACTCAATTGCCATGACCCCACTCACCTCATTATTGATTCATTTGCCCCAGCTGTTTTCCTGATTGCGTTTCCCTTTTAGGCTCCCTGTGTTTTCTGTTCTGGGCTCGTTCGTTTCACATATGTATCTGTTTGTGCCTGTGATCTCTGTTTGCCCTGTGCCCAGTTTTGGTCCTGTTTTCAGTAATGTTACTCGGGCTTTTTCCCCTTCGGGGTGGTTTAATTTGTGTTTTTGTTACTTTGTGATTTATAAATAAAAGAAACACCATCTGCCTGCATTTGAGTCCTCCTCTCTCCCCACCCGTGACAATTACATCCAACAACTAAACACTTCAATCACTTAATCGGAGACATCTTGTCTTCCTCTGCACTGGAGTCGACTCAATTGCGGACTGATGACAGCTCACTCAGGGCGGGTCTAAGGTAAGACGGCCTTGTCAATCAACTATCGTGGGAGGGGCCTGTGCAGAACTACATCATTCTGACAGGAATCTCAGAACAGCCTGATTTGAGAAAGGGGATTTTAAAACAGAGATTTAAAAAAAAAAAAAAAAAAAAAACAATGGGTGGATTTTTATCATTATAGGATGGATGTGTACACACACTTCCAACACACATTTATGTTCAAACATCCGATGACCCCTTTAAAGGTACAGTATTCAGTCTGGAGTAAAGCATTAAAGCCTGTTGAACTGAAAAGGTTAAAGATGCTGGACAACAATCCCGAAAATATAAGATTATTCCTAGGTTCCAGACTGTGTTATTCTTGACTAAAACAAACAATAAACAAATAAACAAATACATAAATAAATAAATATATAAAGCTAAAATAAAATTAAAAAAAAGATGAACAAATAAAACTTAAAATAATAATAATAATAATAAAAACGAAAATGAAAATTAGAAATATTGACATGCCAACTAATGGAAATAAAATAAGTTGAAGTACTAAAATTACTAAAACAGAAATAAGAATTAACAAAAAGTAAACAAAAAAAACTATAAAAAATGACAAAAGTATGTTACAAAACTCTTAAAACAAATAAGAATAAATAAAAGCTAAACAGAAATATTAAAAAAAAATACAAAAAAATACATTTATATTGTAACAAGATAAATGAGTAAAAAATACTAATAAAAAATAATAAATATAAAAATGACTGAACATATAAGCTAAACAGAAACATAAAACAAACAAAAAAAAAACTAATAGAAATGAGAATGTCACATAACAACATTACTAAATAAATAAATAAATAAATACTAAATTAAAAAAAAAAATCAAAAATACTAAATTAAAGCTAGATAGAAAAACTAGGGGAAAAAATAATAAAAAAAAAATAAAAATAATAATAAAATAACACAACACAAGAGCACATAACCTAAATTACTAAACTAACTTAATTACTAAACTAAAATATGAAGGAGTTCTCTGGTCAGGAGGAGGATCAGAGGATCTGGAGAGTTGTGTTCCTTCCTCAACATGAAGATGAACGCGGAACATCACAGCATCTCCATTCAGAGAAACACGGCTGGGATTCAGAGAGCGCCGAGGAAAAGCCCGTCTGATTCTCTCTGCGCTCTGAGGTCTGAGTATTAATACTGAATCTCTCTCCACATATACTAAAGCTTCTCTCCTCGTCTGGACTCCAGTGCAGGACACTATTAATATCACACACAAACACCTCGCAGATACTGCAGACAACACTTCATGACACTTCTGGGCAAAGTTAAAATACATTTGTGCAACTAACTATGAACAAATAAAAAGGCATTTGTGACTTTGTATCTCACAATTCTGAAAATTATTTTTATTTTTTCTTCCTTTCAATTCTGAATTTCTAACTTGCAATTGTGATTTTTTTTTTGTTGCCACCATGTAATAAAAAAGTTAAAAAAAAAAAACATTTTCAGGAAAAAAAATCGAAATTATTAAATTATAATTATAATTTAAATTATAATTATTTGAATTATAAACTCACAATTGGAATTGAATTTACAAGGAAACATAAAAACTGTATTATGATTTTATTTAACAAAAAATAAATAAATTAATTAAAAACAATGTTCTCTTGTAAAGAAATTCTCTTGGTGTATTTTCATTTAGGTACAAGAGGAATAAAAGCTTGATTATATTTATGAATTTTAATTGTTAAAATTGAATTAACCTATTCAAATGGAAACATTATAATGAAATATTTGTGGAAAAATAAATTAGACAAATTTGGGGAATAACAACACAGAAATTGGTGGAAAAAAGTTCAGGTTCTTAATAATAATAATAATAATAATAATAATAATAATAATAACAGAAATAATAATTTATTAAAACATTTTTATGGAAAATTGTCCAATCAAGACATTTTTCCCATCCATATTTCAATTGATAAAACATTTTAAATTATAAAAGAATATTTATAAATGTACTCTTTTATGCAACACTTTAAATAAACAGTTATATTTTCATTTGGTTACATTTTAAAAGATTAATTAGAAATCCAGAAAAATTAACTTAAACAGACTTTGGGGAACAATCAAAAAATAAAATAAACAAATAACTCAAACTGTGCTCTGTAGAAATGAGCACGAGTCTGTTCAGAACAAACAATCATAGTTGAGGTCAGCGTGATCAGCAGGGGTCATAAAGGTCAAGAGGTTCTCTGACCTGGGCTCTTGTGTTTGAGGGGCTGATGGACCCCTGACTGATGACACACAATGGGCCCCATTCACCCGATGTCCCCCATATGCCGGGGCCCTCAGAGGGCCGATCTGTCGCTCTATTGTCCCCGGAGTTGACAGCAGTTGTGCAGGCCATGCGTCAGAAATAAACAGGATCATATGAAGATGTTCTGATCACAGATTAACCTCACATCAGCATCAGTCTGACCGCAGCGCACCGCACACACTCAGCATATGCTCATCCACAAAACAAAACACTGCCAGAGCCAGCAAGGGTTATTACAATCAACTACAACAATCACACTAAAATTATTTTAGATACTTGAAATAAAATGAATCTTAACTGAATATATATATTTAATATAAATAATATATTATATATTCATACATTTATTTGTGTATTTAATTTTTTATGTTAATTTTAAATTGTATTTAATTTCTATTATCTAAAAATAAAACAGCTTAAAATAAAAACTGAAATAAAAAAATAATAAAAACTACAAAGAGTTATTAAAAAATTAATTAATTAATAAAATGAAAACAGAAAATGTATTTACAAAAAAACAAAAAAAATTCTAATTTAAACTATTAAGAAAACTACAAGGGTTATTACAATTAACTAAAACAATAAAACTAAAATTATTTTAGTTACTTGAAATAAGAGAAATGTTAACTGAGAATATATATATATATATATATATATATATATATATATATATATAGATTCATTATATATATATTAAATAACTTATTTTATTTATAACTTATTTAATTTTAACTAGCTGTCAAGGAAATATTAAAAAAAAAAAGATTTACATTAACCTAAAAATAAATTAAACATAAAAATTTAATTAAACCTGAAATAAAAATTAAGAAAAAACTACATAGACATATTTAAAAAAAATAAATAAATAAAATTAAAACAGAAAATGTATTTAAAAAAACAAAAAAAAAAAAAAAAAAAAAAAAAAAAAACATCTAATTGAAACTGTTAATAAAAAGTGCAATCGTTACTCAATGATACTAAAATAAGATGAATCAGATGCTGTCTGTCCGGATGCAGTGTTAGATTCAGACTGCAAACACATTCAGAGGAACATCAATCACATCAGACGCTTCAGCACGACTGCATTTAATAACGGCTCCATCCATGAATTATGAATGAGTTCAGCGAGAGAACATTCAGTTTACTGTACAGATTCAGGATCATCTGCAGCAATACATTTACAGTCATGCATCAAGCATTATGATCCGCTGTATGAGCTAAAGGAAGGCTGTATTACAGTATATGATGATCATTAGAGGTCTGATTTGAGATTTCATTATTACTGGTTGCATACACTGTAAAATTTTACTTTTTCCTCCGTATTTCTCTCTTGTTTTCCAGTGCAAATGTCTAAAGATTCTTAAATCAACATACATTTGCTGGAGATTCAAAAAGACAGAAGATAAGAATTGACTGATTTCTGAGATACCGATCGAGATTCAGAAGAAACATGATGGGTCCGAAAACTAGTTTTCCCTTTGAATGAAGTAGATTTTTCTGAGCTCAACGACAAACGTTTCTTCTTGTTTTAGTCATAAACTCACTTCACTTTGACTCATGTCTTTTTAAATCTTTTTTAGATGTTTGCACTTGAACACAAGACAAAAATACCAAGAAAATCTTTTTTTTTATTTCACTGATTTTCTAATTGACGAGCAAAAACTAGCATTTGCATGAATCCATTACTGTATCAGCCAAAGATGATCACCTCATAAACAGCTGGTAATAAATCTCTCAGATAATAAAGCTCAGTGTTAAAGGTGTGTTTGCTGATCTTCAGAGTTTGTAATAATCAGTCTGATCTGTGATCTCAGAGCTCACGACGCTGCTGTTCTGCAGAAAGGACATGTGTGACGCTCACATGAGTAATACTAATTACAGCTTTAATCAACGGCCCACGGGGTGAGAATAAACTCCTGTTAGCAAAGTCAGTGGGTCTCAAACACACACACACGTGTCTTCCAGCAGACCTTCAAAGAAGGTCCGAGCGATGACCTTTGACCTCATGCAGAGCTGCAGGGGAGGATACTGCTGAATATTCATGAAGCCGCTGTTTACTCAGCACTGACTATCTGTCTCTCTCTCTCTCTCTCTCTCTCTCTCGTGTGTGTGTGTGTGTGTGTGTGTGTGTGCTGTCGTACATGTCATGCATGCACATACATCTAATAAATCTTTAGATAGTGAGAGAATACACTACAGGCCAAAAGTTTGTAATAATTCAGATGTTTTTGAAAAAAGTCTCTTCTGCTCACGAAGGCTGCATTTGTTTGATTAAAAATACAGTAAAAAATAGTTCAATATTATTAGAATGTAAAACAGCTGTTTTCTATGTGAATATATGTTAAAATGTAATTTATTTCTGTGATGCGCAGCTGAATTTTCAGCATCATTACTCCAGTCTTCAGTGTCACATGATCCTTCAGAAATCATTCTAATATGCTGATTTACTGCTCAAAAACATTTCTGATTATTATCAGTGTTGAAAACAGTTGTGCTGAACAATATTTTTGTGGAAACTGTGATACATTTTATTTTTCAGGATTCACAGATGAATAGAAAGTTCAAAAGAACAGCATTTATTTGAAACAGAAATCTTTTGTCACATTATAAATGTCTTTACTGCCACTTTTGATCGTTTTAATGCATCCTTGATGAATAAAAGCATTCATTTCTTAATTTTTATTATTTTTTTTTTACTGAAAATGTAACTTTTGAGTGGTCGTGTATCATTCGTCATTCATGTCAGAGTTCCTGGAATCACATCTTCTCCTCACGGATCTGTTGATTATTTCTCAGGAACCTGTGAACCGTACGAGAGCCGCAGCTCTTCTGAATCCACACGTCATTACAGACGCCACATGAAGAAAACCAGCTGAAATCACCTCACTAACCAGACTCACCAGAGGAAAGCAGAAGAGAAACGGGTTTGCTGGTAAAACCATGCACCACTGACTCAGTCACACTTGCACATCTCTAGTGTTTCGGATGCTGATGTGCTGCACTCGTCTGATCTGTTTAACAGTCAGTTTGATTTGTGTCATTCTTTTCATAACACGCATTATTTCAAAGCAGCTTTACAGAAATGTTCATGTTTATAATCTCTAAATGCCTGATTGTGCACACTGAGTGGTTTAGAGCTAGGAACTATCAAGCAGGTTTTCTATACAGTGCACATTATGTGATTGTGTGTGTGTGTGTGTGTGTGTGTGTGTGTGTGTCTGGCTTCTATCAGTCAAGGTTTAACAGGTTAACCCAGAGTGAATGTGTGAGCGCAGTCTTACATTAATCTGTCATTTGACAGTAGCGTTTAGAGAGATCAGCAGGCGACAGAGAAATGATTGAGGTCTGCCGGAGCTCTTATTTCTATATCTGTACTTAAAACATTGTAATCTCTATGTTCATATGAGCTCGGGCCGCGACCGCAATCAAACACAGCAGCGTTCATTCAGTCACACACCTGTCACTCTCGTGCTCTTTAAAGCTGTCGACTGAATCCGCAGTGATAGAAGCGCCGCAGGAGAAGCCCATGGGTTTGGGTTTGAGGCGACACACGTGACAGAAACACACATGAAGCGCTGCTCATCACAGCCTCACAAACGAGTCACTGAGATCTGAGAGCAGAGACGGCTTCGTTTGGGTCTGTTCCTCAAAACATCACTGGATCCAGGAGACTGGACTATAGCGTTCAAGGTCAAATATGGACTGCTCTTATCATACTTATGCTGATTGCTTTTCCTTTTTGGAACCTAAACTTTCATCGCACAAAAAACATTAATATTAATTAAAAAATGAAAAAAAAAGTAAATTGCAATAATATTGCAAAAACATTAATTTAATTTAGTTTATTTAAATTTAAATATGTAAAAAAAATACATTAACATTAAAATATGCAAAAACGCAAATTGCATTAATATTGAAAAAGAAATCATTAATTTAATGTAATTCATTTTAAAAGAGTAAAGCATTACATTGTTAATTAAAAATTTAAATTGCATTAATATTCATAAAAGAAAAACCATTCATTTAAAAATTGTAATTTATTTACATTAAAAAGTAAAAAAAAAAATGCATTACAATTAATGTAAAAATGTAAATACATTAATATTAAAAAAGTAAAACATTAATGTTAGATTCAAAAATGTAACAAAATGCCTTAATAGTAATTTAAAAAAAAATGGCAATTGCATTAATATTAGGAAAGCAAAAATACAAAAATAAATAAATAAATAAATAAATAACTAAATACATACAAAAAAAATGCAAATACAATTACTCCAACATTAAAAGTTAAAACAAAAAAATTGCATTAATATTACAGAAATTAAAAATACATCATTTTTAAATTAAATAAAAGAAATTAAAATTTGTATAGTTAAACGATTACATAATTACTTCATAACATTAAAACTGCATTGATATTATCCTAAAAACATTCCTAAAGCTGGAGCTTTTTGAAGTGTTTGAAGCATGAAAAAGTTCAAGTTACGTTGAAGAAACCGCACACATGCAAAACACGTCCTCTGAAAACAATCTCCTCAGCTAAATGAATCTCGTTCTCAGGATGTGTAGATGATTTTCCTGCATAAGAATTAGATATTTTTAGGTGAGTAAATGATGACAGAATTAAACTGATTTGCTGAAGTATTCCTTTAAGAGTTTCTGTGCACCAATGTAAACACACACGAGTACAGTTAAGAAACGGAACATTCACTCACACACACACACACACACACTCTCTCTCTGTGTTGTAAAAGATGCTCCTTCCTTCAGTAAATGACTCGTCATCTGTCTCTTATACGGCTGTGTTGTGCTGTAATTACTGTGAGCGTCCAGAGAGCCAAACGCTTTATAAACACAGAGCTATTATGATGATCACATTACTGCGTCTGTGATGTGAACGCGTTCCAATGTTTCTAATGCTTGTGTTTGTGTTTGTTACGACTGCAGTTTGCTAGCTGACCATCTGACACCAAACACGAGTGTGTGTGTGAGGTCAGAGGTCAACTGGCCGCTCACGGAGCTCTCTCTCTCTCTCTCTGAGCATGTTAGTGTGTTTCAGAGTAAAACACTCACATCAGATTAAAGTTTCTTCTTAATCTGCTGGCCATTTGGCTCCTGCAGCGCTTTATTAAAAGCTCGTGTCAAACGCCGCTGCCCTAGAACCGCTGTAGCAGTCCGTGCTGACCCTTGACCTCTCGCCCACCGCTTTGCTTGAAGGTTAGCGCTGGCGTCTGGAGTTTAGCACGCGGTTAGTCGTCTAAACTTACTGCCGCTCTCTCGGGGAGAATCTAGACGGCTCAAGTGCACAACACAACACTTGACACGAGGGGTGTGCGATATACAGTGGGTACGGAAAATATTCAGACCCCCTTCACTTTTTTCAATTTTGTTATGTTGCAGCCTGATACTACAATTGTTTAAATTCATTTTTTTTCTCATTAATCTACACTCTGTACCTCATAATGATGAAGTGAAAACAGAATTTTAGAAATGTCTGTAAATTTATTAAAAAGAAAAAACTGAAATATCACATTTACATAAATATTTAGACCCTTTGCAACAACAGTTGAAATTTCGCTCAGGTGCCTCCCATGTCTCTTGATCATTGCAGAGATGTTTCTACACCTTGATTGGAGTCCACCTGTGGTAAATTAAATTGATTGGACATGATTTGGAAAGGCACACACCTCTCTGTAAAAGGCCTCACAGCTGATAATGCATATCAGAGCGAAAACAAAGCCACGAGGTCATAGGAACTGCCTGCAGAGCTCAGACACAGGATTGTATTGAGGCACAGATCTGAGGAAGGCTACAAAAAAAAATTCTGCTGCACTGAAGGTTCCCAAGAGCACAGTGACTTCCATAATTCTCAAATGGAAGAAGTTTGGCACAACCAGGACTCTTCCAAGAGCTGGTCCCCAGCCAAACTGAGCAATTGATGGAGAAGGGGCTTGTCTAGACTGGTGACCAAGAACCTGGTGGTCACTCTAGTTGAGCTCCATGATCATATATGCAGATGGGAGAAACCTACAGAAGGACAAACATCACTGCAACACTCCACCGATCTGGGCTTTATGGGAGTGTGGCCAAACTCAATCCTCTCCTCAGTGAAGACACATGAAAACACACTTGGAATTTCCAATAAAGCACCTAAAGGACCCTCAGACTCTGAGAAACAAGATTACCTGGTCTGATGAACCTCAATTCTAAGCATCATGTTTGAAGGAAACCGCCTCTTCTCATCACCTGCAGAGTACCATCCCAAAAGTAAAGTGTGGTGGTAGCAGCCTCATGCTGTTGGGCTGTTTTTCAGCGGCAGGGACTGAGGAACACATCAGAGTAGAAGAAAAGCTCAATGCACCAAAATATTGAGATAGCCTTAATGAAAACCCAGTCCAGGGCATTCAAAACCTCAGACTGGGCCGAAGGTTCACCTTCTAACATGACAATGACCCTAAGCACACAGCCAAAGCAACACAGGAGTGGCTTAGGGACAACTCTGTGAATGTCCTAGAGTGACCCAGCCAGAGCCCTGACTTGAACCCTATCGAACATCTCTGGAGAGACCTGAAAAAGGCTGTCAACAGACGGTTCCCATCCAACCTGACCGAGCTTGAGAGGATTTGCAAAGAAGAATGGCAGAAATTCCCCGAATCCAGTTGTGCAAAGCTTGTTGCGTCATACCCAAAAAGACTCGAGGCTGTAATTGCTGCCAAAGGTGTTTTAACTAAGTACTGAGTAAAGGGTCTGAATACTTATGTAAATGTGATATTTCAGTTTTTTCTTTTTAATAAATTTACAAACATTTCTAAAATTCTGTTTTCACTTTGTCATTATAAAGGACAGAGTGTAGAGTAATGAGAAAAAAAAGAATTTAAACAATTGTAGTATCAGACTGCAACATAACAAAATTGAAAAAAGTGAAGGGGGTCTGAATACTTTCCGTACCCACTGTATATCATCTGCGATAATATCGTAATTGTTGTTTTAACAATGTGCAATTTGACATTATCGAGAATATCGCAAAAAAAATCAAAACACACCTACAGAGTGCACGCTTACATTACATGATGAAGTTCAGTAGGACTAGACTAGTGCATGTTCTTTCACTGCAAGATTCAGTCTGTTAAAATGCATTAATAATGATGACATATGAGGGTAGACAATGTATATATTTATATCATTTCATATAGATAATCAATATCACATGCACAATGCCCTTTTTTTCTCCAAAAATCAGCATGATTACAAATGTGGTATTGATTTTATACAGCAGTTCAATAAACAAAAAGTTAATTAAGAGACTTATGTTTTAGACACCATATTTCCTGTTTTTGCGCTATTTCGCCAACAAAAATAATTCCAAATACAGCACTGCTTTGCGTCTCTGAGCAACATGATGGTGTTTCGTTCCTGAATGAATCAACCGTTTAAATGATTCACAGCGACTCACTTATTAACAGTGACATGCTGCCACCTACTGGGAGTTTTAATTTGACATTTAAAGTTTCTTTAGATTTTTAAAATAATTTCAAATATCAAAATATTATTTATGCATTTGAAACTGCAGGTTAAATGCATTCTTGTCCTGCATTAAACAGTATGTAAATACATCTAAATACCACTTCAGATGCAGCTTCTGTGTTTCCTCTGCATTGCAAAGATGAATTTTGTTGATACTGATTTCATTTGCTTTGTAACACCCCAAATGTCCTATTATTCTAATTCACTGATTAAATGTAAGAATTTTACTCAAAAGATGGTGCACACTTTTAATAAAAAAAAAATTTAAAAAAAGGCTTTATTATGGTAAAAATATATCTCGGTATTTTCGTTTTTGTATTTGGATTGAAAAAATCTGTATATAATATATATATATATATATATATATATTATTATTATTTCACATACTGCCCAATGTTGTCCAATGAAACAATACATATTAAAATCTACGAAAACAAATAAAGTGAATGTAACCATGTAAGCCTATATATTATGTGCAAAAAAGGGTTAAAACCACATTTCATTCTAACATTGCAATCTAAAAACAAAAATAATATTTTTAAAGCAGAAGTTAAATTCACTAAACTAAAAAATGAAAATAAATAAGAACAAAAGCACAGACTTTAGGCTATTTTGATTACCCCATTACAGTCACTTTACAGTTAGTGCTATCACATAAATACACTTACTTATATGTTTAAAATTCTACATATGTCACATTTATTGTGCAACTACAAATATTTCAGCAAAATGTATATTTTAGTCAGAATTATTGCACTCTGTTTGTCTGGCAAACATGTCTTTCTGTCAGAGCTGCTTTAAACTATACTGAACTATACTATACTATATCTTATGAGTTTTTAAAGCCCTTAATATAAAGTTTGTCACATGTTTAGAACTAATAGCATTATGCACTTTCTCCACAGCATCTCACTCTCTGTCCTCCGCTATATTTTTCAGATGCACTCGTACCAAACTACTGTATCGATATAAACGGTATTGCCTCATACCATGCCACTTGTGAAGAATATATCGATATATCATACAAACTCTATATATTGCCCAGCCCTAGTCTAGTGTTGGTAGTTAAATACAGGAGCAACCCATGGGTTAGTCCTGTCTCATAACTGCAGATCCAAGCATCATCATCCATCAGCACATGCAGAATAACGCATGAAGCCTGACAATCATTGTGCCACACATCTCAATTAGGTTCCAAGGGGAGCGCTGGTGAATTGGACCCATGTGACTGGGAGAATTGAAACAGCATCATTTTTCACAGAACACAGATTGGATTCCAGCAGAATGTAATGTGATCTCAGTTAGTGCTGGCATGCTTTAATTGACATGATGAAACGGCAGGTGAAGGACAATTCCATCCCATCTTCCACGGGAATAACGATTCCCAGATTCCCAGTCCATTCCGGCGGCACACACCACTCAATGCTGCGGATGGATTTAAGGAGACAGGTCACCCAGAGATCATCATTTACTCGCCCTCGTGTCATTCAAACCTGCATGACTTTCTCTGACAGTTTCAGTCACCGTTCGCTTTCATTATATGGAAAAACAAGCGGGATAGAGACTGAGAGTCTTTAACATCACAGAGGAAAGAAAGTCACACGGGTCTGAATCAATATGAAGGGATTAAATGATCACAGAATGATGATTTCTGTGTCGACTCTCACTTTAACCTTCCATTCTGCTCTTTCACAACGCATTATTCTGTTGTTGTAAATATATAACCAGAGATTATGTGATGCATGTTCATTTGAACTGAACTAAACTGAACTGAATTGTTCACAACAAACAGGATGTTCAATCTAAAATGGGATGACTGAATTGCAATTCTGAGAAATTCAACACAATCATTAAATAGACAAATGTCTCAAATTTTGCAATAAAGCAAACAAATTGCATTAATAAGCTATGTTGAGGTTAAAATACAGCATTCAATTAAATGTTATGACAAATCATTTCACAACCCTAACACGTATTAATATTTTCTTTTTTATGCATGTGCATAACTTTCTTATTTGATTCACAGAACATAAAATAGGCAACAAAATTATGAACAATTTCTAATTATTATTGTGAAAATAGCCCATATGTTGTGTATGAGAACATATTTTTGGAAAATTAAAACTGAGAAATTAAAAATACCTTCATGTTTTACATAGCTAGTCCATTACATTAAATTTCATTCCATTTTAGTTCTATATCCTTAAATTCATATTTGAATTTCAATTCTGCATTCTCGTTTACTACCTCACACTTAAATTCCGTTCAAATTCAGAAACTGAAAAGAGCACAACTCTTTTTTTTTTTTCCTAGTGTTGATGTTGAAAACCAAATTCATGTTCAGTAAACATTGTTAAAACCAAATTACTATTTACAAATTACTCACATTTATAAACCAAGAAACAGCTGATGAGACTCAAAATAAACTTTATATACATTGTCCCCATATTTAAAGGAAAATAATTAATCCAACAAAATAAAATCTGCATTGGGCTGACATGTCACATATTTTAGTAATATTAGAGACAATTGGCACAAATAGCATAAAGGGAAGATCTTAAAGGCACAAACAGAAAAATGTCAGTGAGTCGAGGCACCAAAAGAAGATACACATCTACAGTAAATGCTCTCAAAACCTCGTTTAGATCAGTTTAGATCAGGGATCCTCTAATCTGGCTCACAAGATCCACTTTGCTGCAGAGTTTAGCGCCAACCCTGATCAAACACACCTGAGCATGCTAATCAACGTCTTCAGGATCATTAGAAAATCACAGGTAGGTGAGTTTGATCAGGGTTGGAACTAAAATTCTGTAACATTTACGATAAAAAAATGGCAGCTGCCAGAATTCTACTGTTAAAAAAATACAGTAGCAACATTTTAGGTTTTACGGTTTTAACTTAAATTTACATTTAAATACCGTAATTTCATTAACTGATATAATGTTACTAAACCAACCTATTGAAGTACTGAAATCGGTTTTGTATCTTTGTAATACACTAATAACCACCAAAAGCAGGTGGTGATGAGAAAGTCACATGATGAACCAAAGCCTATGATACTAACATATATAGAAGGTGCACAGTGTCATTCACACAAACTCTAAACACCATACATGAAACTGAAATAATGCAATAAACATTAATTTAACAACATTAGATACAACATACAAACCTAATGTACAAAACTGATAAGAAGAACCTAAGAAACAGTTATTTCAACAAAAATTTTTTTTGAAATGTAACAGGGAATTCTGGGAATGTCAATTTACAGTTATTCACTGTAAATTATACATTCTTTTTTCACTTCCAAAAACGGTATACTACCACAAAATTACATGTAATGTCCAATACCGTTTTTAACCATATATAGTAGGGAAACCGTTAACCATTTAACAGGTTTTTACTGTAACATTTTACAGTCTTTTACCGTTAAATTTACGGTCATTTTTACAGTGTAATCTCTGCAGGAAAGTGGATCACACAAACCAGATTTGAGGATCCCTGGTTTAGATCAAATTGAAACCGAACTGGACTGGATGATTAGTTCAGGCTGTAAGTGCACACAGGGCCGGATAATCTGAGACTAACTAGTTCAGATCCACTCGTTTAATCTGACGAGAATTAAATCAACCGAGACTCAACATCTGGTGGCAGGACGAGCCAAAAACCAACACGACTCTGAGCCAGACGATGAGACCAGCGCTTCACAGACGGGTCACGGCTCAGGGAAAGCCATCCCGATCCGGACCAGAGCCACAGGAGAGCCACATATGAGGCTTTCTACCGCAGACGAGAGCTGGCAAACAGAGATCTGCAGCTGAACTGTGATCAGCGGTTAGATACGTGACGGATTAGATGGGTTTGAAGCATGACAGCGCGTCTGAATCCAAGCAAATTAAGAGCCGGCTGTGTTTCTCACCCATATGGCACTGCGGCGGACGCGAGCAAACACGAGCTGATTCTGTTTACTAGCAAACAACAACAGAAATCAATTCTACATACAGTCAGGGGCAGACATTAACTTTCCTTTAAGGAGCACTGCATTGATTTCCAGGGGCTTTTTTTCTCTTTGTAAGGGCAATTGTTATAATGACCTTTTTAAACGTATCGGTTTTATTTATTTATTTATTTATTTATTTTTTATGTCAAATACTTGCATTTAACAGCTACTTCATTCAGTCACAACACTAGACTGTTATCAATCCATTTAGCATTTCTGAATAAATCTTTATTTAGGTAAAGCAGGTTGGGAAATATATAGACCTAAATGCAATTTAAAATCACTAATTATTAATATTTTCTTATTTTCTTATGTATTTGTATAACTTTCTTATCTGATTCATACAACATTAAGAAAAGTATGATTGTTTTTTGTTTTTTTGTTTTTATATATATATATATATATATATATATATATATATATATATATATATATATATATATATATATATATATATATATCTTTATGAAAATATCCCATATGTTGTGCATGAAAACATACTTTGGATAATTCAAACTGAGAAATTAAATATACATTTTAGCATGTATTATATGAATTTCATACTATTTTAGTTCTACATTCTTGAATTCACATTTGAATTCTAATCCTGTATCTTGTTTCAAGAAAAGAGTCCACAAGTCAGTAAATTCAGTTCTAAACAAAGCACAACTCTTTTTGATGTTGAAAACAAAATATATGTTCACATTCCATGAAAACTGTTAAAACACATTAAATTACTATTTAATGGCAATGCATTTACTATTTAAATACAGTGTATTCACACTGCAAAGCTGGAACAGAAGCTGCATTTATGTTTATTTGCACATGCCACTCGTATATATATATATATATATATATATTTACACAAATACTGCATAATGTAAATGGCCTCTGAAATTTCATCACAACATAATCATGATTGATGATTATTGCTCTTGATACTGTAATAATGATTAAAGTCAATTAATAGGAGTGTTTTGTGGGGGAAAAGCATGTCATTCTGGCTACAGACTAAACAAACTAAGAACCGTTCATGAATTTGTTTACTGCTTTTTATGGATTAGAAAATCAAGGCTTCACATTAGTCATTTCAGTAGCATGAAATCAAATCAGTTATTCAGACTGGGAATAAATGGCATAAAGAAACACTGAAGCACTCCATGACTTCAGTCTAATGTGAGTTATGTACGAATATTCCTGTAATAATCACTGAAGCTGAAATCAGTCTCTGACTTCCATCTTTTCTGCACTTTACGGTTTATGACGAGAGAATTGGCGAATGCAGATTCAGAATTCAGTCAGTGAGCGCCGCAAACGTGTCCAGAAATGCCTGTGATTGGTTATAACGCTGCAAACTGTGTGAAAAAAGAAATCTAATGCAACATGAGCTAATCTTCTTCACATTTCACTTTCATCACAACAGCATAACAGATCTACATAGACCCTTATATTGATTTTCGGGGGCATTTTGCTCCAAGCTCGCGTTAATTTCTGACCATGGCACCAGCATGTGAAACAGAAATATGAAATGATCCAAAACAAGCCATTTATTCCATGCAAACTCCCTTGAACACAGAGCTCATAACGTGAGACTCATTCATCATGCGCTTCATTTGACCTTGAAGTCGTCAGACGGATGTTCATCTGTAAACGCTACAGACGCCATGAGGCCGCGAGCATCGCTCATCACAATTACACCAGCGCTGACGTCAAGAGCAACACGCAGACATTTACATGATGGATCAACCCGGTCCAGACGGAGAGTGATGGAAGCCATTACCCAGAATCATCATACCGCGGTAAACCCCGCTGGAGTCTCTCTGTTACTGCGGTACGACTGCATTGTGCTCCTGGCCTCGAGAAGTGATGAGTATCTTTACCATAGAGCTGCACGGTTCATCACAACAAAAGCAGAATTAAAAATAAAGATGCTTCACAATGCCATAGATGAACCTTTTTTGTCTGAATGGTTCTATAAAGAACCTTTAACATCTGAAGAACCTTTCAAGCTTCTTTGTTTTTCTTCAGATTATAAAAGGTAAGAAAGAGATGGTTCTTTAAAGAACTGGTTCTTTGTGGAACCAAAAATGGTTCTTCTATGGCATCGCTGTGAAGAACCTTTTAAGCACCTTTATGTTTAAGAATGTAAGTGCGATTTATTAAATAAATATCTGCATGTGTTTCCGAGTGAAGCGTGGCACTGTGTTCATTTACACGCCAGCAGCTCGTGACGTCAGTGTTTTCAGTGTCTTGATTCACAGTAAATGATCCTCATGAACTCCATCTGCATCTGTGACGAGTTTGAGACAACTCAGCGTTCAATAGACAACGAAACGTGCACAAAACATCTTCACAAACTACTAATTAGAATCACTTATCGACAGAAGCTCTAACCCCATAAAGCCTGACATATGAAATAATAGTCAGAAATGGAATAGTTTATTGGACCTTCAGACAAAATATAAAAGAAATAAAAGTTTGCATGTGTTTTTTTATTGAGCATCATATTTGATCATCAGGCTTTTATGGCTCATATAGTCTGACACAGTGAGAATATGAAGGAAAAAACAGCTCAATTTGATTCAGACTCAAACTGAGCAAAAATATGAATGATATGCTGATATTGATATGATGAAATTTTGATGCTTGTAAGGTAAATCAGTTCAGCAGATACATAAAATGATCTAAATATCCGTCGTCACTCTATATCTCCAATAATCTGTCTCAGTAAGATCAGACTGAGATGAAGAAATAAACTCTCCTCAGAAGATGTGAGATGAAGATCATTCCTCCGCTGAGGAACAGTGAAAGTAAAGCTTCTGGAAACAAACGCTCCTCAAAAGATCCTGATGATCAGATTTGAGACTAAAACATGATTGATGGAGAATCTGCTTCAGTCCAGTAAGTGTTCATCTGGAAATATGACTGCAGTTATTCTGACGCTTACTTGATCAAAATCAGTCAAGATTTGACACTGAAGCAGCAGCTGAAGCTGGACGCTTGTATAATTACACTAAAAGAGCTTTTACTGGATAAAACACTCTAAACTATCAATCATGCAGTAGACTGAGTGTGAGCTTTTTGATCACTTAGAGGCCTTAGAAATTCATGATTAAATCAGCAGCTTTATAAGGTTATATTGTTTTTCTTTTATACTGTACAGATAAATATTACAGTGCTAGTTGTTATATAGTTTAATGTTTGACCAGACATCGACTGTGTTCATGCATCTCTCCTGCTGATTCCTGCAGTTTTCTCGTTTCCATTCATTCACTGTTTCCAGACTAAATTTCCCGTCCTGATCCGCGGCGCTCTATATTCCGCAGCGCTCCTGTCGCCGTCGGCGTGATATACGAGTGCCATCACTGAAAATAATGGTGTGTCTCGGGGTAATCTTTTATTTTGCTGCTGCGAGGCCGAGCGAGGTGAGGACAGGCGCGTCTGCGGCCGGAGCCGAGGGTTTCAGAGCGATGCACACATAGAAAATGCGAGCTGACGACGAGGTAATAAGATGTTACCAGCCGCACTTTCACCTCCGTCACGGTGTAACCTTCAGCGCGGTGATTTAAAGCCAATCTCTCCACAGACACCAGAGAGAAACACGTCCAGGTCAAACCTCAAAACACAGAGCAATCAAAACTTTATACTGTTCTTGAGGAAAAAGAAGTTTGTTTTCTTCGATGGTTTGGATGTGATAATAGTTTCAGTGACATTTACAACAGCATCCAAATCTTTTACTTTGAACTGTTGCTGATTTCATTATTCTCTGTGGGGATTCTCATTACTGTAATACTGCAATTTTTAATGTCTGACAACGATATTGGCATGAATTAAAAGGCAAAACAACAGCTAGTTCCTTGTTACACATATTTAGCTTAAAAAGTATTTTTTAATTATTAATAAATACTAAATAATTAATTATTTCTTGGATAAAGAGTAATGAGAATGCATTATTGTCATGAAATAATGTCACTGTGCAAAAAAAAAAAAAATATATATATATATATATATATACACACACACACATATACATATATAATTCTTAAATATTGGTTTTTATTTCCTGTTTTCAAAGTGGTAGATAGATTATTAGAGAACATTTTACAAAAAAAAAAAGAAAACTAATTTTTACTTCAAAGTTTCACTTTTAATTTGTGTTGCTTGCATTGACACACATATTTAGTTTGAAAGAAAACTTTTTAAAATTATTAATAAATTATAAATAAGAATTATGATGTTTGAACAAAAGTAATAAGGAATGCCTTATTGTTGTGAAAATAATGTCATGGTGCAAAAAATATTCATAAATATTGTCTTCATTTCTTTAACAAAATATAACTAACAATGTGAAAATAATCAAAATAAAGAGTGACATTATTTTCAGTAACATTTAACATCAAATCTTTTACTTTGAGCTGTTATTGATCTCATTATTCTCTGTGGTGATTTTCATTACTGTAATATAGTATTATTATTATTATTATTATTATTATTATTATTATTATTTTTGACGATAGTGGCATAAATAAGGCAAAACATCAAATACTACCTTGATACACAAATGTAGTTTTGTTTTTAATTATTAATAAATAATTATTAATAGTTATTCTTTAAGCAAACATAATGAGAATGCCTTATTGTCATGAAAATGTCAGAGTGGAAAAAACTATATTATTTGTAAATACTGGTTTTCAATATTTAAACTTTTTGAAGTTTAAAATGTTATGTTTAATTCAATTTGTTACTAGCCTTAGTTTTTTGTTGTTGTTTTGTTTTGTTTTTTGTTTTGCAATTTTTACTACCTTGATGCACAATTTAAATTTTTTGAATAACAGTAATGAGAATGCCTTGTTGTCATGAAAATAGTGTCACAGTGCAAACATTTATTTGTTTTTATTCATAAATATTGGCTTCATTTGCTTTAAGCAAAATATAAGAAAATTAAACTTTTGATTTAAAAAAAAAAAACATTAAGTCCTTAAGAATCTACACTGTAAAAATGAAGATTACTGGAGTATGTTTTACCAAAAATAATACCATTTCAGTCTTTGTACTTCAAAACGTTCTGTTTAGTTCAATTTGTCACTTGCTGTTTCTTTGCAACTATTTGCAAAATTTACTAGCAATTTCTGAGTGAGACCACTGCTGTCTCATGATGGACTCAGACTCAGCCTGTCGTGTCTTCTGAGAACTGAAGCAGTGAGTGAAGATGAAAGCAGGTGTGTGAACAGAAGCGATGGAGACACGCTCAAATGGCCTTGGCCGTCTCCCTCCTCAGCGCTTCCAAAAGCAGTCCGAGGAGCGTCAGAGAGATGGGCTGCTTGGCAGACGAGGCTTTGGCAGCGGCTCCAGTATTCAGAACGGGGTTGGACGCTGGGAAAGTTAGTCCTCTTGGCACAGCGAGGCAGGAACCGCGGGCCTTGGGACTCAAGAAGGGACACCTACTGTTCCAGATCACACGCGTGACCTTGAGACGAGATCTGGCATCATCTCTGCTCCATTCATCTCCTTGTCTTTTTCTGTGTGTGAGAATCAGCCTTATGTTTAGTGACAGATGATCAGCCAGAACCATCATTCGGCCCGTGTTTGAGACGACCGGCATCTGTGCACTCCATAACACACGTGTGATTGTGTTCAATCTATAGACAGTTTATGACAAATAAACCATCTCTGTTCTCAAATGCCTTAACATATGTGTATATACACTACGAGTATCATTCATGTTTTTAAAATAAGTCTCTTCTGCTCATCAAGGCTGCATTAATTTGATTAAAAATGCAGTAAAAATTTGGATATATTTTTACAGTTCAAGAAACATTTCTGATTATTATCAATGTTGAACACAGTTGTGCTGCACAATATTTTTGTGGAAACTTTGATACATTTTATTTTTCAGGATTCAAAGATGAATAGAAAGTTCAAAAGAGCAGCATTTATTTGAAATAGAACTCTTTTGTCACATTATAAATGTCTTTACTGCCACTTTTGATCAATTTAATGTGTCCTTGCTGAATAAATGTATTAATTTGTCTTATTTTATGGCAATGTATCACAGTTTCCACAAAATTTATAAATTGAATTTAACATTGATAATAATCAGAAATGTTTCTTGATCAGTAAATCAGCATATTAGAATGATTTCTGAAGGATCATGTGACACTGAAGACTGGAGTAATGATGCTGAAAATACAGCTGCGCATCACAGAAATAAATTAGAGTTTAACAGATATTCACATAGAAAACAGCTGTTTTACATTCTAATAATATTGAGCTATTTTTCCTGTATTTTTGATCAAATAAATGCAGCTGTGATGAGCAGAGGAGGAAGAAAATGTAAAAAATCGTATTCATTCCAGTCTCTTGAGCAGCAGTGCACGCCGCTCAACAGGATATCTAGGAAACAGCTGAGCTGTGGTCTCTGAATGAAGCGGCGATGCAGTGACCTCGACTGGAGGATCTGATTGGACTGGAGCTGATGAACAGGCTCATTAGTGAAACGCAGCGCTCCGCTGGCTGATTGCTAACTCTCTTGGACGGCTTCATATGGCTGTGTTTCATGTACCGCCAGGACCTGAGGGAAAGCAGGAGGCTTTCAATCACACTTTTGGCAGCGCTTCCATCTCTGTGAGAGCCACTAGTTACCTAGAGTGCCATTTTGGAGGATTTTCAGCACCTCTGAAAAACAGAAGTCACTTTATGTTTGGAGAGTCTCTCCAGCACTTTCACCACAAGAGAACCGCAGCGTTTGATTCGCGTCGGATAGATCGCGTTTATTTGATTCACAGTTAATCGGCATGTCATCCATTCACTTATTGTACACTACTGAATACAGTTCAGATCCATTTCTGACTCGTTTTCTCAGAAACAATGCAACGATTCACACAGACCTGCAGATGCTGACTCCACGCTTCGCCCGAAATAACTCCTGCTTTAGCAGAGGAAAGTATTTATAGCACAAACTGAACCCAGAACAGCACTGACACATCACCAACAATAAGAACAGCAGCACGACCAAATATTACACCATTTCAGATCACACTAATGGTTACAAAAGTTATTTTTGTTGGAAATTAGACCCAAAAATATACTGTAGCAATGCCTATTTTGTCTAAAACAGTGAATTAAAGGGATATTTCACCCAAAAATCATCATAATGTCATCATTTACTCACCCTTATGTCATTTGAACATGAGACATTTTGAGAAATGTCAGTGTTTTTTGTCCATACAATGAAAGTCAATGAGGTCCACTATCTGATTCCCAATGTTCTTTAAATACAGGTTTTAATGGCATGAGGGAAGTAAATGATGTCAGAATGATGGGCGAGCTATTCCTTTAAATCACAAAAGAACCATTTCAGATTACACTAAATTATAAAAGTTATTTTTGCTGGAAATTCGACCCAAAAATATACTGCAGCAATGTCTATTTTGGCTAAACCAGTGAATTGAAGGGATAGTTCATTCAAAATCATCATTCTGTCATCGTTTACTCACCCTTGTCATTCGAACAAGATATTTTAAGAAATATATATTAGTTTTTTTTTTGTTTTTTTTTTGTCCTTACAATGAAAGTCAGTGGGGTCCAAAATGATCTGATTCCTAATGTTCTTCAAAGTGTCTTCTCTTCTGCTCCATAGAAGAAAGTCATGCAGGTTTAATGGCAGAATGATGATTTTTTTTTTGGTGAACTATCCCTTTAATTCACAATACAAGTCATTTTAGATCATACTATTAGATCTTGTTTTTTTTTTTGTTTTTTTTTTGTTTGTTTTTTTTAAATCGAACCAAAAATATAAGGTAGCAATGATGTTTTTGGCTAAACTGTAAATTAAAGGGATAGTTTGAACAAAAATTGTCATTCTGTCATCATTTACTCATCATTTACTGTTGTTTGGACACAAAAGAAGATGTTTTGAGAAATGTCTGAGAGTTTTTTGTCCATACAATGAAAGTCAATGGGGTTCAATGTTGTTTGGTTCCATCAAAACATCTTCTGTCTTTCACAAATGTGAGTAAATGATGAAAGAATGATCATTTTTGGATGAAATATCCCTTTAAGTACTTCTCATTTGATTATTTTCGCTTTATACTTGATGGACACAAAGCAAAGCATCAGATGGTTCATATCAAATGAAAGAATCAGTGTAAAAAGGGATTCACATTAAGTTCAACTCAACTTTGTCATTCTTCCACATACACAGTTTACAGAAGAGTGAAATGTTGTTTCTGACAGACCAAGGTGCAAAGACACAGACAAAACAACTATACACATGCGTTCATAACAACAGGAATTAACCATAAGAGCACATTAACAAGGGCAGAAGTGTTGAATGAGGTAAAAATGTAAAAATATAGGAAATGTTCAAAGTTTAAGACTAAAGTGCTAGTACACAACTGAGGTGGCTCAGAGCAGACTAAATAATGTGGAGTGTCCCAAAGCTAACTTTGAAGTGTCCTGGAAAACGGTCAGATTAATATTGGAAAACAGACTCTATAGTAATGGAAAACATCAGTGAAAATAAAAATATCAATATCAAGACCTGCTTCTACCGTCACACCAGTGCTTGAGCCAAACTACATCATCAGCAACAAACATGAGATATATATTCATCTACAAGCGCTCAGTGCAAACAAACGATCCCTGAGCGTGTGGGATAATTCAGGTCAATGAGCTTCAGTGGATGTGACTCAGGGAACTAATTCTTCATGCAATTACTGCAGGTTAAAGCAGAGGCGAGGCTATACCTGCTGGGATAAATGGCTCTCTAATCAGCCGGGTTGGCATTTGCCTCGACCCGCCCGCGCCCGCGGGGAAGCTGGATAATGATGAACCCTAATGCCGGCGGTCTGACGCGGATCCGGAGCGAGTGTTCGCCGCGATACGCTTCAGCTGCTCCACGCTGCATTTGTATTCCGGAGGCGACTGGCCATGAGCCCGGCAGCTAATGCATCTGTATCGCCCACCGCTTCTCTCGTTTCCCATCATGCCCCGCGGCCGACGTGCGGCGCAATCCATCAAGTATTCATCAGAAAGTAGCAAGTCCAATAATCCTGGTCTCTCTCTGTGAAGTTCCTCTGGGAGCCGCCGCATGCACACTAATAATCAGATGCTTCTCTAACGCCTGCTATTTTAATCATCAAATGCCTCGCTGATTTATTTTTAGCTTCTTAGTCTTCTTTCAGGTACAGTACGAAGCAGTACTAGTGATCCGAGCTCAACTAGTCCTGCAGCATTTGTGATTCAGACGATAATAATTCCTGGGAGGCACAAAACCAATTTCTGATTCCTGATTATGACTTAAAATATTAAATGATCTTAAGGGAGATAAAGAAAAATAACAGTTTTACTCTTAACTGCAAGCTTGATATTCTTGAGAAATTCAGATGTTCCCGATCCCTTTTGTTGAAGACAAGCAGACTGCCAGTTATATTAAAAACAAGAAGACACAGGGCTATCTAAAGATGATAGCCAATACTACAGAAATCTGAAGACATGTGTGCTTTAACATTTAAACTGGTAAACAAAATCTCTCAAACATGTACAGCTGCAGCTCTGCTCTCGTTAATTAGCAGCTCTTCATTAGCAGATCACTTCATCGGTTCTAGGTGAGTTAGTGAGACAGCTAATTAAACTTACAGTCGAGAGTTACAGTCAACATGAAACACGCAAAAAAGGAAAGCCACACTGTGACATGATGAAATGTTGATGAATAGTTCATAATAAGAGCAGAATATGAATTTATAAAGTGTTTTTGAAGAGTCTAAGTGTGCCTTATCTGTGCTTCTAATGTGTTTTCAAACACTGTTGTGTCATTGGACAGTCAGACTGATAGCCCCGCCCCAAACTCATATGATTGGCCGAGTCAAAGGCTGCTAGGATAAACAGGCAACACTGCAAAAAAGAACTTTCACACTCTTGATATTTTGATGAAAAATTATGAAGACAATTTTCTGTAAAATAATGTGACAAACTGTTTATAAAGAGTGCATCGTTCTGTGCTACTAGTTGAAAAATAACGACTGTTTTCAAACACTCACGTGTCATTGGTCAGTCAAACAGATAGCCCCGCCCCCAAACTCTCATGATTGGCTGAGTCAGAACCTGACATGTCAGGCTGCTTAGATGTGACCCTGGACCACAAAACCAGTCATAAGGGTCATTTTTTTTTTAATTTAAACATAATAAATAATCTTTCCATGATGTATGGTTTGTTAGGATAGGACAATATTTGGCTGAGATACAACTATTTGAAAATCTGGAATCTGAGGGTGAAAAAAAATCTAAATATTGAGAAAATCACCTTTAAAATTGTCCAAATGAAGGTCTTAGCAATGCATATTACTAATCAAAAATTAAGTTTTGATGTATTTACAGTAGAAAATTTACAAAATATGTTCATGGAACATGATCTTTACTTAATATCCTAATACTTGGCTATTGCTACAAATATACCCATGCTACTTATGACTGCTTTTGTGCTCCAGGCTCACAAATAAACAAATGTTGTGAAAGCATTACAATGTTTCACTCTTATATTGAAAATGAAAGTGACACAACAAACCAGCAGATCACCATTAAAGGATTCAACAGGAGTTCAAATGATCCATCTCTTGTGTGTAAAAGCTTATTCTGATGGTCTCTAGGCATGATGTGCGTGTGAGGGTCCGTGTGTTTCTGATAGATGAGGTGCGTCAGCTCTTTTCTGATTGATTATTGATTGGCTGGGCTCTGGCTGAGGAAACCTGCCGTCATTTTCATCAGCCTCCTCGTTACCGGAGCGGCTCGCCGCTTCATCTTCAGGGGAATAATGGAAGCGAGAATAGCTCGTCTCTCTCTCTTTGTGCCGCAGACGCATCTTTCTGAAGACGCTGCGGCACGGATCGATGGTGCGGGGGGCTGGGGACGGAGGGAGATGATTTTAAGTGCACGAGCGGCATAAAAATGGCTTTCTTGATTCCATGCAGGAGCAATAAACCACATCCGTTTGAAATTCCATTAGCGGCCGGCGCGCTCCCTCCCCCTCGGAGCTTTCAGTCGTGTGCCAGCGCATGTTAATCGAGCTCTCTAGCCGAGGACGCGCCGCCCGACAGAATGCAAATGACCGCAGCTCCTGCGCCGGGTCACACAAATGCCACTGTTTCACATTCTAGGAAAGCATCCTTTCTCTGAGCGCTCGCTCCCCGGACGAGCAGAGCCGGAGCCACGGGCCAGAACTGCTTTAATCTAGACTGATCCAACAAGAGCTTGTGTTTTAATCAGCCACTCTCTGCTGCTGGAGCAAAGGTGAACGCTGACAAACAAACCAACCAGCACCACACACACACACACACTCTCTCATACATACACACACACACACAAACACACACTCTCATACATACACACACACACACACTCTCTCATACATACACACACACACACACACACACTCTCTCATACATACACACACACACACACACACACACACACTCTCTCATACATACACACACACACACACACACACACACACTCTCTCATACATACACACACACACACACACACACACACTCTCTCATACATACACACACACACACACACACTCTCTCATACATACACACACACACACACACACACACACTCTCTCATACATACACACACACACACACACACACACTCTCTCATACATACACACACACACACACACAAACACACACTCTCTCATACACACACACACACACACACTCTCTCATACACACACACACACACACACACACACTGTCACACACACTCACACGCGCGCACACATGCTTAAAGGAACAGTTCACCCAAAAATGAACAGTTGTCTTTGCAAAATCAGTGTCTCAGCAATGGATGCTCTGCAGTGAATGGGTGCCGTCAGAATGAGAGTCCAAACAGCTGATAAAAACATCACAATAATCCACAAGTAATCCACAGCACTCCAGTCCATCAGTTAACATCTGGAGAAGACAAAAGCTGAAACAAATCCAGCATTAAGATGTTTTTAACTAAAATACAAGTCTATAATCCATAATTATAGACGCACACACACACACACTCACGCATGCACATGCGCGCACACACACACACACACACACACACACACACACACACACACACACATAGCAGGCTAAAGCGAGTTAGCATGTTAGCGCCTGTCGTTTAGCTTCGCCTCCAGCTGTATTTGCCCTGGGATTCCAGACTTTCATTTATCCAGACTGGAATCAATCGGCCCCACCTCAGGGACCAGACGTTTATTCATAATGGATTTGAGAGCCGCTTTGATATCTGCCGAATCTATAAACTCGCCGGAAGGGAATGGAAATAGATGTTAAGAGGATTTAGTGGCCGATCAACAAGTTTCCAGCACCGAGCGAACCTCCGAAGCTGAAGCGGCTGAGAATACGAGCGCTGTGAGCATCAGCCAGTCAGTTCATACTAGTCATAAGGGTCCATTTACTGAAACTGAGGTTTATACATCACCTGAAAGTTGCATAAATGAGCTTTCCATTGATGTATGGTTTGTTAGGATAGGACAATATTTGGCTGAGATACAACTATTTGAAAATCTGGAATCTGAGGGTGCAAAAAAATCTAAATATTGAGAAAATCACCTTTAAAGTTGTCCAAATGAAGGTCTTAGCAATGCATATTACTAATCAAAAATTAAGTTTTGATATATTTACGGTAGGAAATTTACAAAATATCTTCATGGAACATGATCTTAATATCCTAATGATTTTTGGCATAAAAGAAAAATTGATAATTTTGACCCATACAATGTATTGTTGTCTATTGCTACAAATATACCTGTGCTACTTATGACTGCTTTTGTGCTCCAGGGTCACATATTGGTGTTCTGTCAGCTGCAGAAGACGCTTTGATTAAAGCTGAAGCTCCTCCATCCATCCTGCTGAAGAACACACACCGCTGGCCTTTAGTTAACAGGCGGCTGAGGGACAGTGTTTTCCCGCAGGGCACATTCAGGTGGATATAAAACCGTCACACACAGGATAAACGGTGTGTGAAATGACCTCTCCTTGTGTTATCTGCTCGAGCAGAATCCAGCTTAACCCGAGTCCCGGACGGAGAACTGTCTTTCAAACCAACATCACGCTTCTCCAGAATCTACAGCAGCGATGTGTGTGAAAACAGAGACAAGTTAGATACTGAGTTCAGTGCATAAGTATTGCTCGAGTCAGTTTGCTATACTACTAACAATAATAATTTACTAAAACACACAGAAACTCAAAGTTCTTCACTACAACTCACCAAAATAAAGGTCTGGCTTAACTAGAAGAAATTATGACATAAATATGTTACTATTGTACAGCAGAATGTATTTCTAAAAATAATGTAGTAGTAATAATAATAATTAATTATATAATAATAATAATAATAATAATAATAATAATAATAATAATAATAGTAGTAGTAGTACTAAAAATAATAACAATAAAATATTACAAATTATTAAAACTTTATTTTTTTAAAGAATATCAAATTTTCTTGCATGCTTTGATTTAATGAGATAGCATTTTTTTTTTTGCTAAAAACTCTAAATTCTTAGAGTTTTATGCCTTCATTTGATTACCACAGTTTGAAAAAAAAAAAAAAAAAAATGTATTAAACCATTAATCCAGAAAAATAAATAAATAAATAAAACGGACAACACAGAATTTCTGAAGAAATAATAATAATAATACTAAAAAAAAAAAACATTTCATAGAGCCCTATTATTATAAAAATTGTTAATAATTAAATTGTTAAAGTTTTGTGAATTCAATTGGTTAGACATGCTGTTTGATTATTAAAATTAAAGGAAACCATCAAAACAGAAAACATTAAATAGATAATAATAATGGTAAAAAGTACCATTTCGTATTAGGCCCTAAAAAATAAATTTTTGTTAAACATGATTTTAATTAATTTTTGGTTACTAAACATAGAAAACTACCAAACTTGCTATAAGTTTAATCACAAGATATAATCATTACAGTTAATAGTGTTCACCGTCTGTTTGATTACATGTCGTTAACTAACTGCATGAATTTTACTGTACATTTCTGCCATGTGGTCATCAACTTGACAGTCACCACTGATAAGCTACTACTAAATATAATGTAGAAACTTTAAAATAGAAACTTACATTTTCCTTAAAGCTGCTTTGCAACAATTTGCAAACAAATAAACTTGAATTGAATTTTACCATTATAATGGAAAATTTAAACAGATGAGAAAGTCACATGATGAACCAAAGCCCATCACAAGCAGCTTTTACATATTAATATAGAAGATGCACAGTGTCATTCACACAAACACTAAACACCATCGTGGTAACACACGAAACTCAAATAATGCAATAAACTTTCATTTAACAACATTAGATGTAACATACAACCCTAAAGTACAAAACTGATAAGAAAAAAACAGTTATTATAGTTCACAAAAAACCCATCAAATTTGAAATGTAATGCAGGGAATTCTGGGAATGTCAATTTATGGTTTTTCACTGTAAATTATACGTTCTTTTTCGGTATATTACCGTAAAATTACATGTAATGTCAAATGTCCAGTTTTTCACTGTATAAAGTACACTGTAAAAAAATGACTGTGATTTTAACGGTAAAAAACTGTGAAAATGCTACAGTAAAAAGTAAGTAAAGGTTAAGTTCCTGTAAAATTTACAGGGAAAAACCGTAAACTGACATTCCCAGAATTCCCTGCGTTGCATTTCAAATTTTGTCTGAATTCGATGTTTTTTTCTTAGTTTTTTCTTATCAGTTATGTTTATTAGGGTTGTATGTTACATCTAATATTGTTAAATTAATGTTTACTGCATATTTCAGTTTAATGAGTCTCACCATGATGGTGTTTAGTGTTTGTGTGAATGACACTGTGCACCTTCTATATATGTTATTATTTAAAAGCTGCTTGTAATGGGCTTTGGTTCATCATGTGACTTTCTCATCACCACCTGCATTTGGTGGTTATCAGAGTATTTCAAATGTACAAAACAGATTTCAGTACTTCAATAGGTTGGTATATTAACATTATATCAGTTAATGAAATTACGGTATTTAACTGTAAATTTAAGTTAAAACCGTAAAACCTAAAATGTTGTTACCGTAGTTTTTACGATAGAATTCCAGCAACCACAGCTGCCGTTTTTTTTACCGTAAATTTTATGGAGTTTTTTTTTTTACAGTGTAGGGGAACTTGCCGTTATACTGTAGCATTTTTACAGTCTTTTAGTGTTAAATTCACGCTATTTTTTACATGCTGCTGACCAGCACACTGAACAAACACCTGACGCTTCACGAGCCTCGAGTGTGAGAATCCACAGAAACACACCATCCTTAATATGAGCGCTTCTCAGAAATCTCCATTCGTTTCCATAGAGACACAAAGCTCAGCATTTGCGTCTGGAATCTCAGGAGTGAAATGACTGGAGTAAGCGCTGGATCCAGACGAAGCTCTTCACCTGCAGTCGTCATTAGCTTTGCTCGGCTCGCTGAAGGTCGGCCATAAACATGCATAATTAGGCATTCGTCCTGTATGCGCTCATTTATGAAAACAGTCCCAGAGCTGCGCGCCGCCTGCAGATGGAGATATTATTCAAATATAATTGGCCATAACAGAAGGAAAATTAAAGGTTGAGGACACTGTGCAGAGCATTTACTGCATGATTCAGCTTCTTTCCAAACGCCATTCAAGAGTTTAAAGATCATCTGCTAGCATCTCCAGCTCTGAGATATCACTACAAACACAAGCAATGATATATGACAATAAGATCATCTGATCCTAAACTCCACAAACGTCCTGTCACCAAACATCATGTTCACAGGGACGAGTGAACTGACTCTATATGGTCAAATATCTGAAGAAGAAGTTTGAGGAGGACAGAGTTCAGTGTTCATGACTGAAACTCAACATTCATGTCGAAAAGCTTAAACAGATGCAAAAAAGAAAAGATCAATAGCAATTTAGCACGCAAAAAAAGACCAATTGGAGTTCAGTATGCAAATATCACAGCTCTCGTTTATGTTTCTAATGAGCTGTGGCTTTGATCTACAAAATTATCTACAAGAACTATCAATAGAGACGTTAACGTGAACATGAAGCGTTTGGAGCTCAATTAATTCATTAGAGGAATAAGAAGTGAACAATTGTGGAACACAAACACCGTAAATCACCATCAGTCAGTATCAGGGGTATTACAGTTAGCTAAACTAAAGAAAAAGAATAATAAAAAAAATACTTGAAATGAAATGAAATGAAATAAAATAAAATTACACACATATACATATACATATATTTATTTATTTATTTATTTATTTTTCTCGTGTCTCATTTTAATTTAGTTTAACAATACACTACAATAACTAAAAAAAAAAATGAAATAAAAAATAATTAAAAAAACATATTGACAATGTAAATTTATGGCATTCAGCTTTTAATGTTGTGTCATCTTTTCTAAAATATTTGTAAAAATTATTTTATTATTTATCTATTAATATTAATTAATTATTATTATCTATCCATCCATCCATTTATTTATTTATTTATTTTTAAGTCTATCAGGGGGTGGGTTCTAAATTTGCACAGTTGCTTTTTGTTTCTTTACTACTGTTCCCAGAAGAAAATTTAATAAAAAGTTGTTAACAAACAAACAAACAAGTTTAAAATGAAAAAACAACACAATTAACATAACATTTAAAAAGCAGAAAACTCAAACTACTTATAAAAATTATAATAGTACTAAATAACACTGATCAGTATCAAAAACTAAGAGAATTGAAGTACAAAAATAACTAAAATACTCAAAATACAAAATAATATTATTAAATAAATAAAGCATGTCTTATTACAGTTCTGCAGACACACAGATGATTTCACAAACTAATAATAACCGCAGATGTTTCATATCGTCGTTTTTCTCACTGGGTCTGAAACGTAATTTCGCCTCGGTGTTCAAGCGAGGACGCGTGACAGACACAAAGCATCATGGGAAATGACTGTTTGTCCTTTATCTCATAGAAACAAGTCATCTGAGTTCAGGAAAGCAACTCACAAAGAGACACAAACACATCCGAGATCTGATGCCAGTATCATCACACACACACACACACACACACACTCACACACGGGACATACGGTCCGATATTTCCCTCATAAGCACACAAACACACACTGATTCTTCCTCCTGAATATCAGTGTGTGACCATCACGCTTCACAGAGGAGCTGCAATACTCCCACATCATTCCTGCGCTGACGCGCCGCGCATCCTAACGAGACACAAACACTCGATGAAGAACTCCAGAGTCATTCATTACAGCACACGACTCATGAAGCGTCGCACGAGATTGTGTTGATTAATCACGTCACCTGAACCTCACTAAACCAAACGACTAGTCCAGATCTGAACCGAATCAGATCAGATCAGATCAGATCAGAGTGGTTCTTCACTCGCAGCATCACTGATCAAACGCTGATGTGACTCTGATTCTGACTCGGGTTCAGGGCCGGCGCCAAGGGGGGGCATTCGCGGGCCGTGCCCCCCATAAGAGTTGCTGTGCCCCCCACTTTCCATCCTCTCCCCTCCTTGCTGAACGTGATCGATTTCGAAAGCGAATGTGAAACCAATAAAACAGTGCACATAAGAAAGCGATTGCACACTTCAGCAAATGCACACGATCACAGATTGCACGCTTCACACCCGAATCCCCCGACACACACACACACACACACACACACACTGTGTGACACACACAACGTGATTTGTGCCCCCCTAGAAATTCAAATGCCCCCCTGATGGAGGTGCCCTGCTGCCGGCTCTGCTCGGGTCGCTCTTACTTTTCTGACAGATCAATGAACAACAGTTATTTCAGTATCACGGTGATACTATTATATAGTTTTTGTATATTTTGAACTATTTTCTGCTTTCATGTTAATTTTAGTTAAAATTTCAGTAATTTTGTTTTTTATATATTTTATAAATAGTTTTCATTCATTTTATTTAATAAATATTTTCTTAATTTTAACAAAGTATTTTATATATGTAAATTACTACATTTTTATATTTTATATATAGTTTATATTAATTTTAATTAATAAATATTTTAAAAACATTTTTTGCTAAATATTTTTATATATTTACTAAATATTTTTATGTATTTTATATATAGTTTTCACTATTTTTTAATAAAAATTTTGTTTTAATAAATATACTTTTATACGTTTTATTTTATTTCAGTTAACATTTGTTTTATTTCAAGTAACTATGTTTTATGTAGGCTATTTTCAATTGTAATATTTCACAGTTTTTACTGTATTTTTATCAAATAAATGCAGCCTTGTTTAAATCTTACAGACTTCTGAACGGCAGTGTACATCTGATTAGTTGCACAGAAAAAAAGTGCATAATTGTAAACATTTCTTCTTTTATAAAATACGGAAAAATACTTTATCTAAATAAAACAAATAATATACTTGACTTCAAATCATTTAAACTGTGTAATCACAATGCTGCCTTCATTCACATGTATCCCAGAATGCACTGAGTGCTGAGTTCAGTGCTTTTTTCATTGAAGCTGGCAGATGAACCGAGACAGATTATAAATATTCTAAATGTCTTCAGTCACATGACAGGTGTGTATTTCTGAGGAACATCAGCCGTCTTCAGGATTGCTGTGTTTCTGAATGAGATCTGGAGTAACGAGGGTCGGTGGTTTCTGGCGTCTGATTTGTTGTTTTTCTCTCCAGAGATCAGATTGATCAGCGACACGCAGCCCGAGGCTTGATTTCTCTGTGAATATGATCATATAGAGTGATTGTGATGAACATGCGGTGAAAGTCCGGCTCTGAATGAAGGACACCTGAAGGTCGTGAAGGACTCAGACTCTCTTCATCTGAATGCAAGTACAATTAAAACTGTAAATCATTATCTTATCAATTATCAAACTGGAATTCAAGAAATATATTTAACTTTTAAACTAGAAAAGCAATGTTTGTCACAAATCTTTGACTTTACAATATCTTGTTTGAAAAAACCTGTTGTGTTCAGAGAGGATTTTCTTTTTCCTGAAAATGCTAGATGTTATTGCATTGGACTAAAACCTACTGACTTTGACCACTTCACTAACAAACTAACTAAATATCTTTGTACATTTTTACATTGTTACATTACCTTGTTACATTGGTGCTGTTTCTGTTCAAAAATAAGCAGCATACAAAAAATTGCTTGTAAATCTCTATTTTGCTGTATTACCAGCAAATGTTGGATTCAATCTCTCTGTCCGCTTGTTTTCTGTCCGTTAGCACAGGTTTTGTGTTTCTGTTTGGAGCTGATTGATCGCAGGCCTCACTGATCAGAGTTTATGCACCTCAGTTTTTGGGTGAAAAAGCATTATTTGTGAATAATTTTGGCTTAAAACCTGCATAAACTGAGGTCCAAAAAGAAACACAAAACCTGTGCTAATTGAAATCGATCGATATAATCCTGTATCGAATCGTATCGTAGAATTATTTGAGGTATTGCAAATATCGTATCGCTGGGTGTGAGAATTGATATAATATCATATCGTGACAAACCCTATTAAATAGCATATTAAAAGCATGTTAAAAATGCTTTACAGATGGACATTTTCCAGAATGCATGACCTGTACTGAATTTCTTTGAATTATAAGTCAGTAAATTCTATTCTTGTCATTCCTGTTCAGCTTCACACTCATCAAGAGGGCGGTCATCACAGCTGGAATCCACAAAGATCCGGTCCAGCAAATGTGACCCAATCTCTTCCACTCATCCTAAACATTCAGACTTTATCCCGTCCCTTTATCCAGCGCTCCATTCTTCCCTAAATATGAGACGTAATCTGCTCTACACTAAGAAGCATCAGGCTTTAACAGAAGCAGAGTTATTCTGTGTCATGACACACTTTCAGTCTAAGGCTCACGCAACTCAGCTCAATTCACGTTTGAGGATCTTTAAAGCCTCTGGATCTGATGAAGAGTAAACCGCAAATCTTTCTTGCCATTGTGTGTCAAATCTGTTTCTTAATGAGTCGAATAAACATGCTGTGATTTGACTTTTATGCAGAGTAAACTCATAGATTGAACCATAATAATAAATCAATACTTCACCCAAAACTTCCATTAGAGACTATTATTTAACAAAGAGGAAAACAGGCATAAAATGACCAAAATATTCCAATGAATACAGTTACTGTGTGTATTTTAAGCAGCAGTGCCATCAAGAACACTAATATAAATGACAAACATATTTACAGACTCTTAAATGTTATTTCAGAAGCTTTGAGATTTTTTATTTTTTTAATTTTGTTGGGTGTTTGTGGGTTTTTATTAGTTTTTATGTCAAGTTTTTTATTTATTCATTCATTCATTCATTCATTCAAGTACACCAAAGTTAAACTAAATGAGAATGTTGAAAATACTATAAGAAAAAAAAAAAAAAAAAAAAAAAAAAAAATATATATATATATATATATATATATATATATATATATATATATATATATAAAATTGTTGGCCTTCTGGAAAGTATGTTCATTTACTGTATATGTACTCAATACTTGGTAGGGGCTCCTTTTGCTTTAATTACTGCCTCAATTCGGCGTGGCATGGAGGTGATCAGTTTGTGGCACTGATGAGGTGGTATGGAAGCCCAGGTTTCTTTGACAGTGGCCTTCAGCTCATCTGCATTTTTTGGTCTCTTGTTTCTCATTTTCCTCTTGACAATACTCCATAGATTCTCTATGGGGCTCAGGTCTGGTGAGTTTGCTGGCCAGTCAAGCACACCAACACCATGGTCATTTAACCAACTTTTGGTGCTTTTGGCAGTGTGGGCAGGTGCCAAATCCTGCTGGAAAATGAAATCAGCATCTTTAAAAAGGTGGTCAGCAGAAGGAAGCATGAAGTGCTCCAAAATTTCTTGGTAAACGGGTGCAGTGACTTTGGTTTTCAAAAAACACAATGGACCAACACCAGCAGATGACATTGCACCCCAAATCATCACAGACTGTGGAAACTTAAGACTGGACTTCAAGCAACTTGGGCTATGAGCTTCTCCACCCTTCCTCCAGACTCTAGGACCTTGGTTTCCAAATGAAATACAAAACTTGCTCTCATCTGAAAAGAGGACTTTGGACCACTGGGCAACAGTCCAGTTCTTCTTCTCCTTAGCCCAGGTAAGACACCTCTGATGTTGTCTGTGGTTCAGGAGTGGTTTAACAAGAGGAATACGACAACTGTAGCCAAATTCCTTGACACGTCTGTGTGTGGTGGCTCTTGATGCCTTGACCCCAGCCTCAGTCCATTCCTTGTGAAGTTCACCCAAATTCTTGAATCGATTTTGCTTGACAATCCTCATAAGGCTGCGGTTCTCTCGGTTGGTTGTGCATCTTTTTCTTCCACACTTTTTCCTTCCACTCAACTTTCTGTTAACATGCTTGGATACAGCACTCTGTGAACAGCCAGCTTCTTTGGCAATGAATGTTTGTGGCTTACCCTCCTTGTGAAGGGTGTCAATGATTGTCTTCTGGACAACTGTCAGATCAGCAGTCTTCCCCATGATTGTGTAGCCTAGTGAACCAAACTGAGAGACCATTTTGAAGGCTCAGGAAACCTTTGCAGGTGTTTTGAGTTGATTAGCTGATTGGCATGTCACCATATTCTAATTTGTTGAGATAGTGAATTGGTGGGTTTTTGTTAAATGTGAGCCAAAATCATCACAATTAAAAGAACCAAAGACTTAAACTACTTCAGTCTGTGCGCATTGAATTTATTTAATACGAGTTTCACAATTTGAGTTGAATTACTGAAATAAATGAACTTTTCCACAATATTCTAATTTATTGAGATGCACCTGTATATTGTCATGAATCCGGCCTATGAACTTCCGTTTACCCACCACCAGAGGTCACTCGCTCGCCACATTGACTCTTGCACTACACTACTGTTGCACGTCTCCCCCAGGACTTCAATTCCCATCATCCATTGCACTGACAACTCACACCCAGCAGCCATCTCCCTAATCACACGCTCACACCTGAGACTCATTACATTATCACACACACTACATAAGCCATGGACTTCCTCAGTGTCACTGCCGAGTACTGATCTGCGTTTAGCTCTCTTCAAGCGCTAGCTGCCTTACCGTGCCATTCTGTGTTTCTGTTCAGTTCTAGTATTGTCCTGCGTTTTTCACTCCCCTAGTGTTAGCTGCGATACGGAACCTGTTTCTCGTTTTGTAGTCTGTGTTCCCTGTGTTTACCCCTGTCTCATCGTTTGGACTCTGTTTATGCCCTGCCTGGATTATTTCTGTGTACCTGGACTATCTCTCTGCCTTGCCTGGATTATTGCTCACGTTTCGGATTACCTCTCTTGTCTAGCCCTCTATATACCTGTTTGCCAGTTGTTTGACCCTGCCTGTTTTTTTGACCTTGTTTCTTAATAAAGCTTGCACTTGGATCTGCACGTCTCACGTCTCATCAGCCTCGTTACATATATAATAGCCTTGATTATGACACCAGTAAAACTAACAGTAACTATGGTACTTCAACAGAAAACAGAGTAAATGTTTATAAGAAAGAATATCATCACATCTATCAGCATTAAGATGAGTCAGAATGAATCAGTGCATAAGACGATCACATTCATTCTTCTTAAGAAGAAGCTAAATCATTTGCAGAAGCTCAGATCCATCAGTGTCTGATTCCTGATGAAGAATAACAGCGGTTAATCAGCACAACTTCTCTACGTCAGAGTTATCAGCTCATGCCCAGGTTTTGTGTGAGTAGTGTTCAGCGGAGCGCTGTCTGCGCTGGAGCTGCAGGGGGTCACTTGAGCTGAGAGGCGTTTGGTGTCAGCAGCGGGGTTCATTCAGAGCTGACGCCCGTCGCCCGCTCGCCCGCTGAGCCCGCTGAGCCCAAACAACACTGAGCGCAGAGAAGATCTCACCAACTCTTCACATTCCAGCTTCAGAAACCAGCAGCGGATCTCAGATCAATGCTCAGAGTAACACACAAACACATGAGCAAACAAGCAGACTGCACAGAACACACCTACCCAGAATGCAATGCAATGACTGAAGCACAAGTGACTCTGGGCCCTATTTAACATGGTTTAAAGCGCATGGCGCAGGTGCACTTAGGGCGTTTCTGAATCCACTTTTGCTAGTATAAGACGGGAAAACGGTCAGCGCGCCCAGCGCATGGTCTAAACGGGTTGTCCCTATTCTCTTAATGAGTAATGGGTGTGTTTTTGAGCGTAACGTGCAATAAACCAATCAGAGTCTCATCTCCCATTCCCTTTAAGAGTGAGCTGTGCTCGCGTCATGGCAGATTCGCTATTTAAATGGCGTAATTTTAAGGCGCACAGACTGAACGCGTCTCCAGAGAGCAAACGGATCTGCTTATGCGCTAATTCTGATACACGCAATGACTATCCATTATGACATGTATGACATTTTTATATTTATGTAGCCTACACAATAATATTCTTTTACACTGTAATCCTTTAATATTTGGCATGTTTGTGTGCTGCTGCGCGTCCCTGTGTGTAATAAGCAAAGTGAATGCGCGTTGTGGACCCGCCCAGAGGCGCATTTTCTACTAACGCACTCTTTAAATAAAAAATTAATTAATTAATTTTTAAAAAATTGCGCCATTGACTTTAGACTAGGTTTGAGTTTGTCTATGGTGCAGTCTATTTTCAGTTCCTCAAAATAGCTATGCACCAACAATGTGCCTGAACACACTTCTTTTTTAGACCAGCACACCCATGGGCACACAAATGGGCGCAAATGCATTTGCTATTTAAATAACGTGGCTCAGGACGGGAAAATGAGAACTGCGTCGGGATGAAACTAGCAAAACACTTGTGCAGCATTGCGCCGGGTGTATGATAGGGCCCTCTATCATCACTTCTTTGATTTGTAATGTATAGGACCCAGAGTTATTATAGTTAACTAAAACTAAAGCCATAAAAAAAAAAAAACTGAAATAAATTAAACTTCAAATGTAACAAAATATGTATATATAAAAAAACTTAAACTTATTTTATTTCAGCTGGTTCTTTTATTTCAACATTTCTCATCTTCATTTAGTTTAACTTTAAGTACTAAAATAACTAAAACAAAATGAAATAAAATAAAAACTATAGACATATTAAAAAAAACAGTAACAAAAAATTTAAATTAGAATAAAAATAAAAATAAAATATAATTTAAAATATGAATAAAAACTATAGTAGTATTTCAATAATACTAAAATATTACTCTGATAAAAGTTCAGACATTTTTACAGAAAATTAGGTTTAAAATTCAAAACAACTGTTTTTATTCCAGTGCTGATAACTGGGTAGTCATAGAACAACACAAAACACTGAAAATATATGCAGTACACTGAAAAAAAAAGGATGTGCTTTTGTCTCATTTTCAAAAAAAAAAAAAGAAAAGTTAAACATTCATTGATCAAGATACATTTACTTGAGTAGGAAAATGACACTGTAAAATATTAGTCTTGATTTCTGAAAAATGAATGAAAATTAAGTTTAAGTTTAAAACAAGAACAAATATAAGACAAATAATCCTGCATGCCCTTTGAATTAAGCTGATTTTTTTTTTCTGACCCAGTTGCCAGATATGTTTTGTTTTAAGTATAAACTTCCTTAATTTTTTGCATTTTTTTTTTGTGAATGCAAGTCTATATTAAGTCATTTTGCATCTCATCCTGATTTAAGGATGTTTGGATATTTGTACTGGAAGACGAGAGGAACACACTGCAGAAGAGCGTGATTTTTTTGCAGTGTATGGAGCGTGAATGTGAGGTTTGCTGGGGTCAAAGCGAGCGCTGGCCATTTGTCAGGACTTACGGAGGAAGAGGAGGAGGATCAGTATGCAGCGCGACGCACCTCAGGAGAAACGGACACAGCGCTGGAGAGTAAATGCCAGCCGAAACGTGCCACCACATACTGAAACCAGAGACCATCCGTGTGTGTGTGTGTGTGTGAGTGTCTGTGTGTGTATCTGTGTGTGTGTGTTGCCAGTGAAACCAGTGCAGCCCTCAATACTTTTACAAACCAGCATCACTGATGTAAACACACTTCAGTACTGCAGTGTAGACTGTGACAGCATCAGTACACTCGATCACTCCATGACCTGCACGCGTTCACTTCTCACTCTCTTGGTGTTCAACACACAGTATGAACATATGAACCGTATTGTCAATAAAACTGCTAATGAACAAGAGTGTGACTCACTTAACTGCACTGCACCTTATGTCATGTGAGCATAATCACAGCAAGAGCTATGACAAGTTATGACAGTTTGATTAAACATTATGAAGAAAAAGGCAAGAATGCATGAAAAAATAAAATGCATGAATGAATTGTTCACAATGAGACCAGTAACATGCATTAGGAAATAAACAGTCACGTCTGAATTCATGCTGACTTAAGAAAATGAACAGGATTTATTTTTAAATGACAAAATATAATGTATATTATGTCAGTTAAAAATAAATCCTCTTCATTTTCTTAAGTCAGCATGAATTCAGAAGTGACTATTTATTTTCCAGCTTACATTTGCACAAAAAGAAGTAAGCTGCATGCTGATCTGAATGTGTTAATGTAAATGATCCTTACGGTCAGTGCTGAGATACTCCTGCTGATCCCAGAGTTTATTACATTTTATTTAATTTAACATCTGAATATTTCTAAAAATGTCCTTGCCTGGTTAAATAAAGGTTAAATGAACAAAACATTTATCTGAAATATAAATATAGCATCAGTGACCCAGTGAATAAAGCATGCAAATCAAACAAATCATGTAAATCAGCAAATCAAATCAAGATCCAAACACAGTGAAATGAAGCAAATCTAGGAATCCAGTGCTATTGTGTTCACAGAAACCAATGCAAACACCTGAAACAGACAAACAAACACTGTACAATGATGAAAGATCTCACCTCACATCCATCTGCCTGACAGCCAGCGTCCCAAACAGACTCAGTCCAACCGGTACAACCCATCCACAATCATTAAACCGCTCAATGTGCCTTGATTAACCTGGTAAATGTCAATATCCTAACCCTAACCCTAACCCTTCATGAAGGGTGAAGCTCAAACTACTGAGCCTTAAACAAACACTGTCCTGATGCTTTCAAAATAAAAGTGTAGCAGACTGACCACATTCTCATCTTTAGCACACTCACTTTACTACAGTCAGCACCAAACACACTAAAACACACTGCACACTAATGCATTTTAATCCAAAAGAACTGTTTTCTGTGCATACATTTAGAACTGAACAAAATATATTTCTAATCAACATTTCTAAACTGTACCCCAGTGATGACTACTGTAAATGTACAGAGTTGCATGAAATACTCTATCCCAGAATGCAATGTGATTAACTTAAACTTTCTTTCCATGATAAATGAATCAAAATTGTCTGAATTATACATGTAGCTGTTTTTTTTTTTTTTTTTTTTTTCCAAATGTATTTATTTATTTATTGCTAGTAAATTTATATGATTCAAAATGGGAAATAATTTGTAAATATTATACTGTAAATACCACTTGGTGAATTAAACATGCTGTATGATGAAATACTGCCAGGGTTATTATAGTTAACAAACTAAAGCCATAAAAAAAAAAAATAAATAAAAAAATCAAACAAACTTAAACATTTAAGCTAGTTAACAAAGCAACATTTCTCATTTTCATTTAGTTTAACTTGATGAACTTAAATAACTAAAACTAAAATAAAATGAATAAAAACTATGTAGACGTAAAAAAAAAAAAAACTTAAAAAAAATGACAAACACAACAAAATTACAAAAACTTTAACATAAAATTTGAAAATATAAAATAAAATCTGATTCAAAATTTGAACAAAACTACAATACTATGTAAATGGCACTAAAATAACAGTGTCTGAGATGTCTTTCACTATATAGTGTGCTCTGTTTCATACAGTAATTGCAGTATGCAGTGTGCACAGCTAGTATTTATCCTGAATGAGGTTCTTATTAACGCAGAGTCATTTCTGGCCAGACAAGCCGCTCTGACTGGGTTTGAAACACACTTTAAGCAGATTTCTGAGATGTAGAGATGCTCAGAGCATCATGACGGATGCTAAAGCTGCTGATGCTGTCGATCACTGTCAGCGTTCAGGGTTAGACCTTTGAGACGCGATGGGCTCAAGTTATCAACACAGACGCGATTCAGACTCCATCAATGAGCAGACGAGCTGCTGGACTAACGGCCATCTATCACACACACACACACACACACACACACACACACACACACAGACTGAGAATTACAACGAGAGAATTTACGCTCTCTCAAACAACTGTAATGAGAGCCAAAGTCATCATAACCACACTGATCAGACTGATATAACAACACCGAACCTCAGCCGAGGACAGGTCAGGTGACCCTCCAGAGGAGCCGCGGCAGAGCTCATGGTGTTTTATCCCTCATGAATGGAACTATGTTTTGTGTGATCTGAAGCTGGTTTTAAGCTCATGCAGTCGATGTACAGTCTGTGTCGACACTCTGTGTGACTCTGAGTTAACGAGTCTCTTGTTTCATTAACTGCTGTATAAAGTGAGATTTTTCATCAGTGATCAATTCATTAGAGAGACAGAGACAGAGATATCATCAGGCCCACCATCAGCAGAACAAATGATGAAATATAATCAGACTAGAGTCGCCTTTCTGCTGGAGTTTCATCTGTAAAACAGTCGAGTAGTTCATGCACAAGCGGTGAAAACATTAAAGCACGTTTCACTGCAAAATTTAAAGTCAGTGTGAAACGCTTCTGTAAATTTCTGTCAAACACACAACTAATACTAATAAGAATCCTGTTTGAAGGACACTACAGCTATGAAGCACAAATATATACTTCCCCACTTCACTGATTACATGAAGAATTGCACTTTTTGTATTACACATTTCCTGAAATGTTCTTTTTAGATATGCAAATAATGCATTGTCTAATTAAATATGCACTGATTTGCATACATTTGCAAGTTTTTTTTTTTTGGTTTTTTTTTTGTGGATGTTTTCTTTCTGTTAGTCTGAAAAAAGACATGTTATGGAAGCAAAATGGATCAAAAACTAAAAATGACCAGTGCACCAAAAAATGATAGTTTAAAAAACAGTAAGTTTTTTTTACATGCAAACAGCCCAGAATTTTGAGATTTTTGCCTATTTGGTGTTGTTACTGAATAGTGTGAAGAAAACATCCAAAAATACACATTCAAGTGTTTATTTTATTGAACTTTATCTATTTGCGTCTGTAGATTTCAATTCTTTAGTTGTTCTGTTTTTTTGTTTGTTTGTTTTTTTTTTTTTTTTTTCCCTCTTACCAACACCTAACTTTACAGTTTTATTCCTCTCTATATTCTATATTTCCTCCTAAAAACATGGTGAAAATGTTTGTTTTCTGTCTGTTAATAGTATTTTCTGATTTCTGCAGTGATAAAAAGAGAAATCCAGAATCACCTCTGGAAAAACCTTTAACTCGAATATGACAACAAAATCAAACACCTGGCTTACTGACAAAAATCAGTGCATATTTAATTAGTGTATGATTTGCATATTTAAACAACATTTCAGAAAACTTGTTTTGCAATTCTGATTGTAATCGATGGTGATATATTTGTTCAATTTCTACAGTATATTCACCAGTGGTGTCCAGTCTGATTTGCAGCTTTCACAGGTTTCTGTGATGCTGAGGGTTAGTGATTGACCGCTCTAGACCTTCTCCATCAGATCATCACGTAAACCCGTCATTATGGAGCGGATCACACGAGCAGCGGCGAACGCCTCCGTATTTCTGAACACAAAGCGGCCAGCGTGAACCTCGACATCCGTGCGCTTCATCCTGGGCTTTGTGTTTGGAAACGGCGCTCTCTTAAAGCAGGATTTAACTTCCCAGCCTTTGGAAAAACGTATGGGCTTGATCCCGAATCACGGAGCGGTGACCCTAAAGCTCATATCCAGGGCTTATAGAAGAGTGTGTTTGAGAGGCGAATCCACCCCATAAATCCCACCGGCTCAGGCCTGATTCATTACGGTATTGTTGAGGTTAAAGTCTCTGAAATGAATTTTCTGAGAGCGGCGGGAAATAAAGGCCAGAAGAATTGGAAGTGAGCTCCGAGCGTAACGGCCCGACAGCACCGGATGACAAATAAAGCGGATGGTGTTTCCAATAAGCTCTCGTCTATTAACCGAGTCTGTATTTAGCGTATCACTGTATTAACCCAAACCAGAGCCGTCCTCGTTCCTCCACACGCTCACCATGATGATGATGATGATGATGATGATGGATTCACCAGACCAATGAACGTTATTCCTGCAGAATGACATTACGCTCCACGTTCAGTATTATTGTACATGAAGCACAATCATATCTGAGAGCGAGACGAGCTCTGAACTGGCAGGGTGGTTTCATTCTGGTACTGTACTGAATGACAGTTTTGTTTTCTGGGAAGTTTTCTTTCTGTTAGTCTGAAAAAAGTCATGCAAAATGGATCAAACACTCAAAACTGACCAGTGCATCAAAAAATGTTAGTTTAAAAACAGTTTCATCTATTGACAGCCTTGTTTTTTAAGAAAAGACACTACAGGTATAAACATAGCTTTTTTTAATTTATTTATTTAATTTTTTTTTTATCATGCAAACAGCCCATAATTTTGAGATTTTTGGCCAATTTGGTGTTGAATAGTGTGAAGAAAACATCCAAAAATACAATTTCAAGCGTTTATTTTATTGAACTTTATTTATTAGCGTCTGTAGATTTCAGTTCTTTAGTTTTTTCTCTTACAAACACCAAACTTTACAGTTTTATTCAAAATCAAAAGTTGAGAAAACTTAAAAGTTTAAGGCAACCAGCTTCAGGAGATTTTTGAGTTTTCTCCACTTGTTTTTGTAGGAGATTTTGTGAGTTCTCAAAAAAACTCAAAAATCTCCTGAAGCTGGTTGCCTTAAACTTTTTAGTTTTCTCAATTTTTGATTTTTAACAGTGTATATATTCTGAAGGCTTGTTCACATTTCATTCACACTGATTTATACAACATTTTACTCCTAAAAACATGGTGAAAATAAAGCATATCTGAAAGCGAGACGAGCTCTGGACTAGCAGGGTGGTTTCATTCTGGTACTGTACTGAATGACAGTTATTGATAAATAAATCAAATGAGAGCAGAACTATGCGTTTAGCATTGATTTGTGTTGATTTGAACAATTGATCTGAATAATGGCACTGTCATCTTCTATAGAGCTGCTTTACAGCTGAAATTGAACTTCTTTCATAATTTTGCATCATTGATTCTGTTATTTTCCTGCTTATTACAGTAAACTGCTTTGCAACAGTCTGTATTGTATAAAGCGCTCTAGACGTAAACTTGAGATTTGATTTGATCTGTTTATAAGCATGTGTATTTGTATTTTTGACTGCTGTTTCTTCAAGAGTCTCAAAGTAAGATTGTGATTTATTTCAAAAACAGAGATGGTTGTGCTCTCTATGTCAGAAACGATCTGAAGGATTGGCCATCAAACTCAGCGATGCGTTACATGTAAATGGTTTGCTGTATGAAAATGCATGAATCAATCATTCTGCGTTCAACAGCGAGGATCATTCTGATTGGAGGAGATGAAGTGAAGCTGTGTCACATCGCATTCACGTTTGAGTTCATGCATTCTCATCATGGGTCATGGGTTCAGTTCCCACCAAACGCATGAACTCATACAACTATATATATATATATATATATACGCACAGGTGCATCTCAATAAATTAGAATGTCGTGGAAAAGTTCATTTATTTCAGTAATTCAACTCAAATTATGAAACTCGTGTATTAAATAAATTCAGTGCACACAGACTGAAGTAGTTTAAGTCTTTGGTTCTTTTAATTGTGATGATTTTGGCTCACATTTAACAAAAACCCACCAATTCACTATCTCAACAAATTAGAATATGGTGACATGCCAATCAGCTAATCAACTCAAAACACCTGCAAAGGTTTCCTGAGCCTTCAAAATGGTCTCTCAGTTTGGTTCACTAGGCTACACAATCATGGGGAAGAATACTGATCTGACAGTTGTCCAGAAGACAATCATTGACACCCTTCACAAGGAGGGTAAGCCACAAACATTCATTGCCAAAGAAGCTGGCTGTTCACAGAGTGCTGTATCCAAGCATGTTAACAGAAAGTTGAGTGGAAGGAAAAAGTGTGGAAGAAAAAGATGCACAACCAACCGAGAGAACCGCAGCCTTATGAGGATTGTCAAGCAAAATCGATTCAAGAATTTGGGTGAACTTCACAAGGAATGGACTGAGGCTGGGGTCAAGGCATCAAGAGCCACCACACACAGACGTGTCAAGGAATTTGGCTACAGTTGTCGTATTCCTCTTGTTAAGCCACTCCTGAACCACAGACAACGTCAGAGGCGTCTTACCTGGGCTAAGGAGAAGAAGAACTGGACTGTTGCCCAGTGGTCCAAAGTCCTCTTTTCAGATGAGAGCAAGTTTTGTATTTCATTTGGAAACCAAGGTCCTAGAGTCTGGAGGAAGGGTGGAGAAGCTCATAGCCCAAGTTGCTTGAAGTCCAGTGTTAAGTTTCCACAGTCTGTGCTGATTTGGGGTGCAATGTCATCTGCTGGTGTTGGTCCATTGTGTTTTTTGAAAACCAAAGTCACTGCACCCGTTTACCAAGAAATTTTGGAGCACTTCATGCTTCCTTCTGCTGACCAGCTTTTTAAAGATGCTGATTTCATTTTCCAGCAGGATTTGGCACCTGCCCACACTACCAAAAGCACCAAAAGTTGGTTAAATGACCATGGTGTTGGTGTGCTTGACTGGCCAGCAAACTCACCAGACCTGAACCCCATAGAGAATCTATGGGGTATTGTCAAGAGGAAAATGAGAAACAAGAGACCAAAAAATGCAGATGAGCTGAAGGCCACTGTCAAAGAAGCCTGGGCTTCCATACCACCTCAGCAGTGCCACAAACTGATCACCTCCATGCCACGCCGAATTGAGGCAGTAATTAAAGCAAAAGGAGCCCCTACCAAGTATTGAGTACATATACAGTAAATGAACATACTTTCCAGAAGGCCAACAATTCATTAAAAATGTTTTTTTTTTTTTATTGGTCTTGTGAAGTATTCTAATTTGTTGAGATAGTGAATTGGTGGGTTTTTGTTAAATGTGAACCAAAATCATCACAATTAAAAGAACCAAAGACTTAAACTACTTCAGTCTGTGTGCATTGAATTTATTTAATACACGAGTTTCACAATTTGAGTTGAATTACTGAAATAAATGAACTTTTCCACGACATTCTAATTTATTGAGATGCACCTGTATATATATATATATATATATATATATATATAATTATAATTATATATATAATTATGAAAATTGTGTCAGTGTCCAAATCAGGGATGGAACGGTATGAAAATTTCTTATCACAATTATAGTGACCAAAATGATCACAGTTATCAGTATTATCACAGTATTGTTAATATGTGCTGGAAATGTTCAAAAAGTACTGACACACAAATCGTTTCACGTTATATATTTAAGTTATATATTTAAAATCAACAAACAACATATAAAATGACTTCGTCATTGTGCATTAAGCTCTACAACAATACACAATGCAGTGTGAGATTGAGTGACAGACTGTAAAAATTAAGTCTTGTCACGTGACTCTCGCTAGAACTGCAGTGAATTTCCTAATTTTGTGCCGTGTGATTTTACATACTTTAAATGCAGAAGAAACAGCAGCCAAATAACAATAAGCCTAAACAAACACATCAGGCTCCTGCAGACCTTCAGCTCAATCTGCTCAAGCTGCCGCTGCTGAGGCTTTACTCAAACCTCCCACAAACTCCATTTTTGGGAGGTTGTCCTCCAATTCCCCAGTAAATGACGGGAACACAGGAGAGACGCGGGCTGCGGGTGACGCGCGCTTTGTTTCGCCGCGTTGCAGATGGTCCTTCTGGCATCAGAGAGAGGGAGCTGAAGACCAGATCCGTCCAAATCCTCTGTGTGTGTGTGTGTGTGTGTGTGTGTGTGTGTGTGTGTGTGAGTGTGTGTGTGTGTGTGTGTGTGTGTGTGTGTGTGAGACAGTGAAGATGCTGCAAGAAGCTCCCGCATCCGTCTGTGGTCAAATGCATCTCAGCGGCCAAAGCAAACACGCAAACACACAGCACTGCCATCAGCATGCGGCCCCATGTGTGCGAGTTATTAAGGGCCAGACTCCATCAGGGGCCCGACACGCACAGGACCAGTGTCTCCATGCCACCTGACTCCTCTGTGTTTGATTCCACGGCAGGAGGCGCAGTGAATGGAGGAGGACGTAGCGCCAGATGAAATAAAAGACGGGAGCAGATGTCTGTTCCTGCCTGATCCATCTCTCTCTCTCTCTCTCTCTCTCTCTCTCTCTCTCTCTCTCTCTCTCTCTCTCTGTCTGTCTGTCTGTCTGTCTGTCTGTCCCGCAGGGTTTCAGCACACCTACCTTGTGGTATTATATCAGTGAAAACTGTTATATCAATGCAAAAACAAACAAACAAGAAACTATTATCAATGCAAAAAAAGTTATATCAATGCAAAATACTATTATGAACACACAAAAAAAAAACTTATCAAAATGTATTTAAAAAAAAAACTATTTTCAATGCAAAAACACAATTATATAAAAAAAAATCATATTAACGAAAAAAAAAAGAACAATTATACCAATGCAAAAAAACTATCAATGAAAAAAAAACAACTATATCTGCAGAAAAGTATAAATGTAAAAAACTATTTTCAATGCAATACACAATTACATGAATGAAAAAAACTATTATCAATGCAAAAAAAAAAAAAAAAAAATTGTAGCAACATTAAAAAAATATAAATGCAAAAAACTGTTTTCAATATACAATTATATCATTGCAAAAACTATTAGCAATGAAAAAAAAACCTAGCATATCATTGTTAAAAAAAAATCTGTTTTCAATATAAAAACAATTCTGAATGTTTATTTTACTTTGCATGGGATATGAGCACACGCTGTACAGTGTATTATCTGTAGTTAGTTAGTATAGTAACAGAACAGACAAGTATTTTGGACTGAAAGCTTCTGAATGGACACACAATTGAATTGATTTCTAACTTCATTAGATTGAGAGAGAAACACTTGAACCCTCATCAGATACTTCATTCATCTGTTAATTACTCCAGCACTCCATCCTTTCCCGACAGCAAAATAAGCTTCATCTGCCGTAACTTCAGCCATTAACTGCGGCCGCGGCCCGTATGCTCGCTGCTCTTTCATCTGTAACCCGGCCGGCTCTGTCCTTCTGTCGCTGTGTTAAAACAGAGGGGCTCCTGGGAATCAGCGCTCACAGCGTGGCCTCTTTATGTGGCGACACGAGCGTGGCTCAGTAATGACCCCGTGCCGAGAGCGGAGAGACGCCCGTCGAGCTCAGCACACCCCTCTGTGTTTGCAGAGCGCTCAGGCCAATTACCAGGGGCAAATTAGTCCCAAATACAAACAGAGAGGGAGAGAGCAGAATAAATGATCCGCTCTGCAGAGTGACCCTCAGCGGGGTCACAACACCACGCTATTCACTCGCTTACTTTAGTTTTACTTAGGTTTTCATTTGAGATTTATTTTTAACTGTTGATATCAAACAATGATTTGTTTTTATTTTATTATATTTTATTTTTTATCTTTTTAGATATGTTATGTGTTGAGGGTAACGCATTACAAGTAACGCGAGTTACGTAATCAGATAACCTTTTTTAAGTAGCTAGTAAAGTAATGCATTGCTTTTTAATTTAGAAGAAATATCTGAGTTACTTTTTCAAATAAGTAACAGAAGTTACTTTGTTTCTCATGTATTGACTGACAGCTCTGGTGTTGCCATGTTGAGAGAAATCAGGAGTAAGTGCAGAGCGTTGTGTGTGAACATGATCTTACTGTAGTTCTAGACTAAATATCAACATTATTTACTCATCTCACCTGCACTAAAACACATTCAGTGTTCCTCAAAATCAATAAAAACAGTCAAATGCAAACTCAGAATATTATACAAACCTAGCAATAATAAAAAGCAAAAATTAAATATGTTAAATAAGACAAATATCATTTATGTATTTAATTTCATTTTATTAACCAATGTCTTTGCTACTGACCTTCGATGACCCAATTCATTCATACTAATAAGCAAAAATCAGAATCAGATCAGAATCAGAATGAGCTTTATTGCCAGGTATGTTTACACATACGAGGAATTTGTTTTCGTGACAGAAGCTTCAACAGCGCAACAGAATGACAGTGACAGAACAAAAAACACAGATAATAAAAAGAAGAATTAAAAAGAACAAGTAAATAAGGAATAACAATATACAAATTGACAATTGCATGTACAGGTATATAACAGTAGACCGTTTTGTATATTATGTGCAAATTGTAATGTAGACTAATTATGTGTGTTAGATAAATAAGTGTATAAATAGTGTGTGTTATTATTGTCAAGTGTTCATGAGATGGATTGCCTGAGGGAAGAAACTGTTTCTGTGTCTGGTCTTTCTGGTGCTCAGAGCTCTGTAGCGTCGACCAGACGGTAACAGTTCAAAGAGGGAGTGTGCTGGATGTGAGGGGTCCAGAGTGATTTTGCCAGTCCTTTTGCTCACTCTGGATAAGTACAGTTCTTGGAGAGTAGGGAGGGTTGTACCAATGATTCGCTCAGCAGTCCGGACTACCCTCTGTAGTCTTCTGAGATCAGATTTGGTAGCTGAGCTGAACCAGACAGTTATTGAAGTGCAGAGGATGGATTCAATGATAGCAGAGTAGAACTGATTCAGCAGCTCCTGTGGCAGGTTGAACTTCCTCAGCTGGTGAAGGAAGTACAGCCTCTGCTGGGCCTTTTTCACAATGGAGTCTATGTGATTGTCCCACTTCAAGTCCTGAGAGATGGTGGTGCCCAGGAATCTGAATGACTCCACTGCAGTCACAGTGCTGTTCATGATGGTGAGTGGGGGGAGTGCAGAGGGGTTCCTCCTGAAGTCCACGATCATCTCCACAGTTTTGAGCGTGTTGAGCTCCAGGTTGTTAAGACTGCACCAGACAACCAGCTCCTTAACCTCCTGTCTGTAAGCAGACTCGTCACCGTCCTGGATGAGGCCGATGAGTGTGGTGTTGTCTGCAAACTTCAGGAGCTTGACAGAGGGATCTTTAGAGGTGCAGTCGTTGGTGTAGAGGGAGAAGAGCAGTGGGGAGAGAACACAGCCCTGAGGAGCTCCAGTGCTGATGGTGCAGGTGTTGGATGTGTATTTTCCCAGCCTCACTAGCTGCTGCCTGTCTGTCAGGAAGCTGTTGATCCACTGACAGATGGAGGTGGGTACAGAGAGCTGAGTTAGTTTGGGCAGGAGGCGGTTTGGAATGATAGTGTTAAAGGCCGAGCTGAAGTCCACAAACAGGATCCTCACATAAGCCCCTGGTCTGTCTAGATGTTGCAGAACATAATGCAGTCCCATGTTGACTGCATCATCCACAGACCTGTTTGCTCTGTAGGCAAACTGAAGAGGATCCAGCGAGGGTCCAGTGATGTCCTTCAGGTGGGCCAGCACCAGTTTTTCAAATGACTTCATGACCACAGACGTTAGAGCCACAGGTCTGTAGTCAAATGACACATGTTGAATTTTTCTTATTGCTGAATAATGTTGAACTTTCTTCTCCCGCATTATATTCTTCATGTGATTAGTTTGAGCGGCACCCTCTACTGTAGACATGAATTTACATTTCCTTCAGTCTGAGGCGTATTCATTTCACTTTTGTTGTGAAAGGGCTTTTACATTTGTAAAAGAAGAACTTTTCTATATTAAAAACAAAGAAGCAAGCCCTGCCCAGATTTAAAAAGTAACACAAAGTACTGTAAAACATTACTTTCCCTAAAAAGTAACTAAGTAATGTATTTAGTTTCTTTTTAGGGAGTAACGCAACATTGTAATGCATTACTTTTTAAAGTAACTTTCCCCAACACTGTATTTTATACATACATACATGCACACACACACACACACACACACACACACACACACACTTATTTATTTTTATTTTTTTATTTATACATGGTTAATTTGTTCTAGACAGGCTGTCAAATATAGTGGTCCATATAGCTGAGAGTCTTTCATAGTCTTTCAGTAGTAGGTGGAAATAAGTGAGTTTGAATCGTTCATTTAAGTGGTTCATTCAACAACACTGAATGAAATGAGTATGAGTGAGTCATTGAATCATTCGTTCAACCAAATTGATTTCAGAACAACCTACTGCTGTCACTAATTCTGGCACAAAAGATACACTAGTAAAAGTAGTATACTAGTATACAGTTTCAGATTTAGCAACTGTTTCATTCAAGAACAAAGTGAATTTCTTTATGAGTCACTGAATCAATCATTCAATTCAATTTGTTCAAAACCATTGATTCTTTCAAGAATGTAGTGAGTTTCTTGATGACCAATTCACAGAATCATTCATTCACCAAATTCATTCAAATGCATTGATTCATTCAAGAATGAAAACAAGCGACCTTACTTTATGATACGTAACTGAATCAGTTATTCACCCAATTCATTCAAAAACATTGACTCATTCAAGAATGAAGTGAATTTCTTTATGACTGAGTCACTGAATCATTCATTCAACCGATTCGTTCAGAAATGTTGATTCATTCAAGCACGCACCAAGTGACTGTCAATATGAGTGAGTCACTGAATCATTCCTTCTCCCGAATTGTTTAAAAACACAGATTCATTCAACAGCTGCCACAGTGTGTTACTTATTTCTCTTTTTTTATTTTTTATTTATTTTTTTTTTCACTGGTGCTAAAATGATTTTTCCTAATTCAAAATTCCATGTTTAATTCATTGTTACTTGCTGTTTCTGTGTAATTATTTGTGAAATTTCCCACTTATTTCAGAGTGAAAATTGTTTCAAAGTAAATCCTGCACCATTTTTCAGTTTATTTTACTGGTTGTTTCAAATGCTTGTGTTGTATATCAGGTGTGTTCATGCACTTTACAGCTGTGTGTATCTGTCCATATGTATGTTCATATGCATGTGTGCGTGGAGTCAATGTATGATGACAAAACCTGCTGGAAACGGCCCTCAAAGCGTCCGGTGAGATCTCTGCTCTCCCGCGCTGCTGATTAAAGAGAAGGACACAGCGACGCTCCATTAGTGTAACTCACATTCACCACATCACCAGCTGAATGCAAATGGGCCCAAACGCCCTTGTAGAAGCAAAGACACACACAGCATCGTCAGTGATGTTCAACGGCCTGTTTGGGAGACAGACTGCATCTCGACAGTTGTAGCATTTTAGCATGAGCTGAACGCTAATAAATACTGTGAAACCACAGCACTGGCGTCTTCTCGTATTATAAACAGACTCAAAGCATCACTCCAGGGCTGAAAATTGCATGAGACGGTGGGCCACAAATGACTTTGCATGCATTTCACTCCAATTCCAGCCAGCGTTCTGCCTGCTTTAGCAATTCTTCAGTTGATATTATACTTGTCAACAGGCGGCGAGAGAGACGGTTATTACTGTGTGACTGAATTTAACAGTATTAATCTCTGGCTTTGGTAAAACTAACCTGCTGCACCTCATGGTATCTCCATCAGTCCGGTGACATTAGTGAAGCGAGAGGATGAGACTGCTGCTCAACGCTTCCACGATGGAGAAAAGACCAGAATGTTCTGCTGAACATCTGATCTGAGTCCCGCAGAAGAAAGTCATGCTGGGATGCAACGGTGAGGAAACAAACTTACCCATCGATTCATCAACTTCTGACAGCATCGATATTACCCATTACATACTGTATATAGATCAGATATTCATCAAAGATGCTCAGGATCTGGAGCGCTTACTGTGATCTTTAATGTTCGATGTTTACAGCGTTCCCTTTCTTTGAGCAAAACAACAATAAAGCAAAGACAAACTCAGTGGCATTAAATATTAAAATATGGCGCGCATTTCTGTCACTTTACTTTTTCCGCTTTGGTAATTCATAATTATGAGATGAAAAATTTAAATTATTAGTTAATATGTCATAATTATGACATAATAAGTCATAATTATGAGATAAAAGTCAAAATGTCAAAAAGTTGAAATTGACAAACTAAGTCAAAATTGTGAGGTAATTCTGAATTCTCAAACTCATAACTGTCATAATGTTTGACTTTATATCTCATAGTTGACTTTTTGTCATAATTCTGATTTATCTCAAAATAATGACTTTGTCATCATTTTGATTTTTTAATCCCATACTTTTTGTCATAATTTGAACTTTGTACACCACAATTATGACTTTATCATAATTTCAACTTTTAAAGTATTAATTTCAACTTAATATCTCATAACAGATATTTTGTCATTATTTTGTCATAATTGTGACTTTATCTGATAACTATGAATTAGCATTTCATAAACGTGGCTTTTATCTCATAATTATGACTTTATGAATCAGTTCTGACTTTTAATCTCATACTTGACTTTTTATGTCATAATTTTGACTTGGTATGTCACAAAGTAGAATTGTAGAATCTGTTATCCAGCTAAACTAAACAGTTTTTATTTCCATAAGAAAGCAAAATGCTGGTGGGTGAGTAATGTAATAGGTGTGTAGCACCAGTAACACGATGACCAGAGCAAGCCTGATAGCTCTGCAGGAGAAACTCTTAATGACGAAATGTTATTTAGCTGAACTTGTCCATTCATGCAGATGAGATGAACAAAGGCCTTGAGAAACACAGAGAGAAACACACACAGAAGCAGGTCAGAAGTGACACACACACGGGCTCATAAAGCCACTTCACAGTCAGACACACTCATGACAATTAAAGCACACACACACACACACACACACACACACACACAGCTGACGGTGGGCCAAGTGTGGACAGATGGGGTCCAATTGTGATGGAAATGAAGAGTGACCCTTTGAACACGCAGCTCTTTTGAGGACGAGATGTCATCGGCTCGTCTTTTATTTCAGCAGCGGTTTGTTTATCATCCTCTGGTCTCGCACAGATCCGGTCGGTCAGTGTGATACGGCTCATGCAGAATCTCCCTTAATCTGTCATCAGATAACAGCAGATTACGTTGTAGAATGAGCATCCAGCGTGTCGAGTCACGGATACGATAAATGCTGGATTCCTATGCAACACAATACAGTCACAACACATTCGGTTTCGCATCTAAAATCCAGTAAAGCCATCTGAATGTGAGATTTATGTTCTTCATTGGCTCTTTCATCCAGTCCAGAGCTCTAGGGAACGTTGAGCGTTTCTTATTCATCCGCTTGAATCATAACCAGAAAGAACGGGTTTTTAAGAAGCTTTAATCCAAAGCAACTTACATTGCATTGAAAGCATACATTTACTGTAAAGAAATGAACTCGTGTCTTTTGAATATATCCACAGTTTTAAATTAAATGTAATGCATATTCAATATTAATGCACATGCAATTATGTGTACAATAAAAAACATTTACATTCAACCACTGAAGTGTGAAATTGAAAGCAACAAAGTTTTTACTTTGGAAATACAATCATAGAGTTTTAAAATGTCCAGCCATGATCGTGAACATTAGTTTAGCACTGAAAAGGAGATATTTAGGATTGTTTGCAATGCAGAAACTTTATAATATACACTTATTTATTGTGTTTGCAACACCGAGGTCATGGGTTCGATTCCCAAAGAATGAGAATCAAACCAATGACCTGGGTGTTGCAAACATATTACTCTACTGTCTGAGCTACAGGAACACGTGTGCTGGTTATGATTAACTTCAATACAAAAAACACTGATCTGACATCAGCAAGAGTCAAACACAATACCAGAGATGAGTGATTTTATCCCACAGTAACACTTTATATCACATTATATTTACTTATGCTGATAATTCAGTGAAAAAAATAATAAAAAAATAAAAAATAACTTTATACATAAAATAACCATGTGTTAATGTCTGTTTTTTGATTTATGTACAGCTTTTTGCTAAAGTCCCCCTTCAGTCACTAATTGTATTCATTCATTCATCTTTGATAATTAAAATGACTTTTTTTGTTCTGAAAATATTGTTTTCATGCCCTAAAATGGCTTGAAAGTAACTCTACACCCACAGCTCATTTAGTATATGTGGATTCATAAATATGCAAATGAGCCCCGCCTCCAGCTCAGAATACCTGCTGCTTTCTTTCACTCGGGTAACTGAAGTATAAACGCTACACAACATGGCAACGCTGGATTAATTCAGCCGTGTATGTTTGATCTAAACACTGTGATTTATTCGAGCTCGTGTACAAACTGCTCAGCGATGGTGCTGACTGATAAATTTGCACATGGTTTATATTTAAGCATATTAAAAACACCAGAAAAACAACATTAAACGCTTGATTTTCACCACAGGGCCTCTTTAATATTCTATAGAGCATCTGAATACGGCAAAATGAGCTGTAGAGGTCAACATGTATATGTAATGTGTTACGATTCTCATAAACTAAAGGAATATAGTTAGAGAACAACAGTGACCTTCCTAACAGCCTTTAATTGGTTTATTATCATCATGAAACAAACATTCATCTCTATTAATATAAACTTATTTTCTTGTTTCTAAGCTGCAGAGTGTCTTAAATATAAATGAATTAACGATTATGATCATGGCTGAAAACTATGAATGTATTCCAAAAACACATTTGATGCTGCTAATTCAGTGCAAAAATGATTAATACATTTTTGTGTTTATTTTATAATCAGAGTTTTCTTAAAATTCAACAGAGCATGTGAAGAGGTCGACATATATTTATGATGATTCTCATAAACCATATGGAACATAATTAGAGAACAACGCTGACCTTCCAACGCATACATTCATCTCTATTAATATAAACTCATTCTCTTTTTCATAATGTGACTTTCTAAGTTACAAAGAGTCTTTAATATCAATGCTTATTTCAATGCTAAACTAATTAATGGCTGGACTCATGTGATTATGCAACTCTTCTGGATAAATAAAGCAAACCTTCGCTGCTTTCAATCTTACACTCCAGTGGCTGAATATCAATGTTTTTATTGTGAAAACAGATTAATTGCATGTGCAGGTATAGGTTATTCCTGACTGAAGATTCATTCATTTGCATTAAAATGTGCAGATGTGTTGAAAATAAATTTCTTTACATCAGACTCCTGCGTCCGACTAAATTAATAATTAGTGCAGTCACATGTCATGATTATTAAACGCTCCGTCACAAACACAGCAAAACCAGACTTCACTCTTTTATTTACTACATTCACTTCATGACAGAGAACAAACGGGTGAAAACACACCATCTTAAATATCAATATTCATGCCGAGCTGAACGAGTGAAAGAAGCAAGTGTTCAGTATTGTGGGTGTGTGTGTGTGTGTGTGTGTGTGTGTGTGTGCACGCTATGGATTCCCGTCTGTGTTTGTATGGAAGCAGGTGTCCATCTGTTTTCTGATGTGTGAATAACCGCTCTGAGATCGCCGTCCTTCACGCAGACGAGCTGCAGCAGAACAGATGCGAATCAGACACACAGATCTGCTTTGGTCACGCTCACACAGATGCACAGAAACTCAAATGAACACAGAAACACTTGGAAACAGGTTGATGATTCTCTTGGAGATTTCCAGCATCTCTCGGTTCAACTGAAGACATACAAATACAGACATGATGATCTGATACAGGCTTCATCTGTCATCTGGCTCAATACTAACCATCATTAGCATGCATTTACATGCATTCATGTACACAACAATAAATCACAAATAATCAGTTTTATAAGTGCACCATAATTAAAATCTTTAGGATCCACACAACTGCAAAGAAAAGACCCATATTCAAGCCTTTGTGACAGGTTTGGACTACTTTTAGTGCCACTTTTGACATTTTTGCAGTAAATAAATGACTATGATTGCACTTGTCACTCTGTCGTGTTTTTCTTTATACTGTACATGTTTTTAAGAAATGGTTTTAAGAAACTCAAAATATATTTCAATGCTATATTTTTACTAAAACAGTAATTTTCCTGCACAGTTGTGTATATTAAATTTGATATGTTCTTTTATATTCTCTTTAAAATGGTTTGAGGTAGGTTAAGGAATCAAAAATCTTAACCATTTGTTGATAAAAGTGCATCTATACAACTATCTTTTCAAATATACAGTGCCCTACAAAAGTATTGGAACAGTAAAGACAAAATTGCTTTGTTGGCTGTGGAGTCAAGACATTTACAAATATGATTAAAAGATGAATATGAGACAAAACTACAGAATGTCACATTTTATTATTGGGGGATTCAACACATACATGTTTTACCAGCTAAGAAGTTCAGCACTTTTAGAGTTTCATCCCTCTATCTGATGTGAGCATAAGTATTGGAACAGTTGCCTCACAGGTCTTTCTAAGTGATCAGCTGTGTCCTGTTGCATTCATTCTTCAGATATTAAAAGTAGGGAATGTGTCGTATCAGTTATATCCATTACTTCTGCATTCTGAATCTTGCATTCAATGATGACACACACAAACCAGGATGAAGATGAGGGAGCTGACTTTGAGAGAAAAGCAAGCAATTTGGATGCTAAAAGAAAAGAGGAAGTCAATTAGAGCTATAGCAAAAACAAAGGGCATGGAGAAATCAAGAGTTTGGAAACCACCATCGACACCAGCAACCAACAACAACCTGATCGGCTGAGAAAACAACAGTAGTTGATGACACACAAATCATAAAAGCTGTGAAAATGAACCCTAAAAGACGTGTCTGTAAAATCATCAACAACTTCCAGAAAGCTGGGGTGATGCTCTGACAATCTACTGTCCTCAGGAGACTTTGACACAGAATTACAGATGCTACACAGCAAGATGCAAACCTCAAGATTAGAGTTTGCAAAAAAAGCACAAAGGTGAGCCAGAAAAGTTTTGGAACTGTGTTTATGGACCGATGAGACAAAGATGAACCTTTATCTAAGTGATGGGAAAGCAAAAATGTGGAGAAAAAAGGGAACTGCAAAAGATCCCAAGCATACAGCCTCATCTGTAAAGCATGGTGGAGGTGGTGTCATGGCATGGGCATATATGGCTGTCTCTGGAACAGGCCCTCTCAACTTTACTGATGACCAGTGTTGGGTAAGTTACTCTAAAAAAGTAGTTAATTACTAGTTACTAATTACATCTTCAACAGTGTAATTAGATTACTGTACAAATTACTTTCTCCAAAAAGTATTTAATTACTTATTACTAATTACTTTCTAAATCCTATATCAACCTCGACAAGTTAATGAAGGATAGACATGAAACAGTTCTTTTAATTCTTTCAAATAAATAATCAAAATCAGAATCAGATATCATAATAGATAACTACATAAATTATTCTGGTCACACTTTAGATTGGAGTCCAGTTCTCACTATTAACTAACTATTAACTATGACTTTTGCCTCAATATTCTCCTAATTACTGCTTATTAATACTTAGTAAAGTAGTTGTTAAGTTTATGAATTGGGTGTTTTTTTTAAGTAATAATAAACAGCCAATATCCCAGTACTATTCATGCTGATAACCAACTAGTTAATAGTGAGAATTGGACATTAAAGTGTTATATTTTTATTAACTCACCAAAGTATTTAAAGTGAGAAGGGTACATAAAAAGCATGCATTTTAAGGTTACACTTTAACTTTTGATGTTAATCCACTATTGTATTGTGTATAAATATTCTACAGTCTATATACAGTATTAATTACATAAGAAGTAACTGTAATTAAATTACAGAAAAAATAAGAGTAATCACTTACTTTACTTTTTCAAGGGAAAAGTAGTTAAATTACAGTAACTAATTACTTAGTAACTAATTACACCCAACACTGCTGATGACTTAATGTATGATGACAGTAGCAGAATGAATTTGGAAGGGTACAAAACCATCTTGCCTACCAATATTCAAGAAATTGCCACCACATTCATTGGGAAGTGCTTCATATTGCATCAGGACAATGACCCAAAACACCCTGCCAGTTCAGTCAAGGAATTTATAAGGGCAAAGAAATGGAAAGTCTTAGATTGCCTACCTTTGGAGGGCACTGTATGTATGTATATATATATATATATATATATATTTTTTTTTTTTTTGCTGTAAATATTTAATAATGTTTACATTTTAGATGCTTCAATACATCCAAACTGTATGTTTCAGCATCTATGACACAAAAATGACACACACACACGCGTCTCCTTCAGTGCATGTACAGATGGAGATATGAATGTACAACATCTCTGAATAATAGAAGTGTACTGTAGTAGAAAGATGAAATGAAAGTGAATCTGAGGCTCATCAGGGTTTTGAAGCAAGACTTTCGCACTGATGTGTGTGTGTGTGAATGTAAAGGGCCAATGCTCTCTGTAAGATCACATTAATTCACTAATTAAGGCTTTAATTAAGAAGGCTCTTCCTCCAGCTTTCAGAGAAATGTATTTTCTCCAGCAGCCGACGTAAAGTAGGACAAGTGCTCTCTAACCACCGGCAAACATTAATCACAGCGAAGATGCCCATCTTTACATGTGATGAGTTATTCATCGAGTCGTTCGAGCAAAACACACTCCATCTGACGCAAAACAGCAGAGAAAACACACACACACACACACACATACACAGAATATCTAAACCTGAGAGTCACCTCGAGAGTTTCACAATCACAGTTTGATCACACTGAAGGCTCAGACTTTCTTAAAGGAATCGGTCACTCAGATGATCATGATGTCCCTCGTGTTGCTCAAACCTGCTGGACTTTCTTCTGTGGAACAAAGAAGAGGATCTCTTAAATAATGCTGAAGACCAAACAACATTGGGCTTTCACTGTATGGACAAAAACTGCTCAAAATATCTTGTTTTGTGTTTGACTGATATCAGCGTCTAGAAATATCATCTAGAATTTGAACAGCTTCATCTGAGCGCGAGACAGAAAATCAGACCGAATCTGTTCTTCCTCCAGTTTCTGTCGTTGTTCCTGATATGATGGACTCAGGATGGATTTACTACGGTACACAAACTAATAACTAGGTCTGTTCCCAGCAGATGTGTAGAAATGCTGAGATGATTCTCACTGGATCTACTTTCTTACCTTGAAATATAGGCGGAATAAACTCACTCATGTCTAAAATGAAAAACAGACTTTATTCCAATTAAATACATGGACTAAAGAACACATCGGTCACAAATAATCTCCCTGTCATAACGACACACTTATATATGCAGTTTTTCACAAAAGCAATGAGAAACACTGGCTCATGAAATAGTTATGAGCAGAAATCTCAGCTTCTCAGTTCTGCAGATTTATCAGTTTCTTCAGTATTTGATCTGACTGGATTTGAGGACGCCGGACGTCTCGCTCTCACACAAATCACCAACAATCTCAAACTAATGAGATTCTGGGCTCTTCGATTAACCTTCCGCCTCGGTCAGAGCAGAACTTCACACAAACTCTCCACAAACGCTCTCGATCAGCCGACGGTCTCGTCACAGACGATGATGATGATTATGAGAGCCTCTGGTCCGCTGTGACAGATGTCACCGGCCCTTCATAACGAGCCACTGGAGGCCAGGATTTTACCGTGGTTTAGGGCTGCTGTTTTAATGACGCAAGACAAAAACAGCGTCTCGAATGGCTTATTAGCGAAGCCAGAACTGGTGCTCATCACCAACAAACCTCTGACATTCAGCATTCAGCCTCAGCGAGCAGATCGACCTGCGGTGCTTTCACCGGCCATCAGCTCCAAACTCATCAGAGACTTACAACATTACACAGAGCCTTTCCACAAACTGTCATCATGCATTTCCACAGGTATCAACATCTATTTAGAATGCACATCTATTTATAAAATCTATTTATAATTAACATGTATTTATATACTTTTTCCCTGTGTCATTCCATGTCATTACACATAACTTAATTTCTGAATTTATGGGTTTTGTTTTATTTATATGCATGGATTACTTGGGCTGTTACCGACACCTGGAGAAAATTTCATGTCAACAGCACCTTTAGAAATTGATTTACTGAGAAAAATGGTGACGTGTTCAATACTTATTTTACCCGCTGTATGTATGTATATATATATTTATATATACAGTGGGTACGGAAAGTATTCAGACCCCCTTAAATTTTTCACTCTTTGTTATATTGCAGCCATTTGCTAAAATCATTTAAGTTCATTTTTTTTTTCCTCATTAATGTACACACAGCACCCCATATTGACAGAAAAACACAGAATTGTTGGCATTTTTGCAGATTTATTAAAAAAGAAAAACTGAAATATCACATGGTGCTAAGTATTCAGACCCTTTGCTCAGTATTTAGAAGAAGCACCCTTTTGATCTAATACAGCCATGAGTCTTTTTTGGAAAGATGCAACAAGTTTTTCACACCTGGATTTGGGGATCCTCTGCCATTCCTCCTTGCAGATCCTCTCCAGTTCTGTCAGGTTGGATGGTAAATGTTGGTGGACAGCCATTTTTAGGTCTCTCCAGAGATGCTCAATTGGGTTTAAGTCAGGGCTCTGGCTGGGCCATTCAAGAACAGTCACGGAGTTGTTGTGAAGCCACTCCTTCGTTATTTTAGCTGTGTGCTTAGGGTCATTGTCTTGTTGGAAGGTAAACCTTCGGCCCAGTCTGAGGTCCTGAGCACTCTGGAGAAGGTTTTCGTCCAGGATATCCCTGTACTTGGCCGCATTCATCTTTCCCTTGATTGCAACCAGTCGTCCTGTCCCTGCAGCTGAAAAACACCCCCACAGCATGATGCTGCCACCACCATGCTTCACTGTTGGGACTGTATTGGACAGGTGATGAGCAGTGCCTGGTTTTCTCCACACATACCGCTTAGAATTAAGGCCAAAAAGTTCTATCTTGGTCTCATCAGACCAGAGAATCTTATTTCTCACCATCTTGAAGTCCTTCATGTGGGCTTTCATGTGTCTTGCACTGAGGAGAGGCTTCCGTCGGGCCACTCTGCCATAAAGCCCCGACTGGTGGAGGGCTGCAGTGATGGTTGACTTTCTACAACTTTCTCCCATCTCCCGACTGCATCTCTGGAGCTCAGCCACAGTGATCTTTGGGTTCTTCTTTACCTCTCTCACCAAGGGTCTTCTCCCCCGATAGCTCAGTTTGGCTAGGTCTGGTCGTCCCAAACGTCTTCCATTTAAGGATTATGGAGGCCACTGTGCTCTTAGGAACCTTAAGTGCAGCAGAAATTTTTTTGTAACCTTGGCCAAATCTGTGCCTTGCCACAATTCTGTCTCTGAGCTCTTCAGGCAGTTCCTTTGACCTCATGATTCTCATTTGCTCTGACATGCACTGTGAGCTGTAAGGTCTTATATAGACAGGTGTGTGGCTTTCCTAATCAAGTCCAATCAGTATAATCAAACACAGCTGGACTCAAATGAAGGTGTAGAGCCATCTCAAGGATGATCAGAAGAAATGGACAACACCTGAGTTAAATATGAGTGTCACAGCAAAGGGTCTGAATACTTAGGACCATGTGATATTTCAGTTTTTCTTTTTTAATAAATCTGCAAAAATGTCAACAATTCTGTGTTTTTCTGTCAATATGGGGTGCTGTGTGTACATTAATGAGGAAAAAAAATGAACTTAAATGATTTTAGCAAATGGCTGCAATATAACAAAGAGTGAAAAATTTAAGGGGATCTGAATACTTTCCGTACCCACTGTGTATATATATATATACACTAATTTAAAAACATTGTTTTACATTTATAATTCTCTTCTTTGTGTTAAATGTTTTTTTTTTTTTTTTTTTTTTTTTTGCTCTCATAGGAGCTAAATAGGAGCAAAAAAAATGTATTTGATGAAGATTCCGTTCACCGCTACAGTGGTGAAACGATTGTTTTGATGAGTAAGTTATTGAATCATTGACTCAATCAATTTGTTCAAAAATACTTAATCACTCAGGAACGAAACAACTGACTGTCTTTATGAGAGAGTCACTGAATCACTGAGTTAAATGATTCATTCAAACACACTGAATCATTCATTTGGGACTATATTAGTTGGGAAAGCAAAAACAAAGTGAAAGTATATTACTGAATAATAACTTGTTATTGAACTGTTGTATTAAAACATTGCCTCTGTTACTCCACCAACCTAAAAATGGCTTAATATCATTAAATGAGTTATATTTCTAATTGAACCCGTGTCGAATCATGATCATAAACAAACTCTTGCTGGTGTGATATTTGTTCCACATTAAACATGCTTCAATACTTCTCACATATCTGTTTCACAAAGAGCTAGTTTCATGATCAAAACCATAAAACACAATCAGAGAGATTAGAAATGCAAATTACATTAATCTGATGTTTTTTATAAACATAAGGTTGAAAACGTGGAAACATTGGAAAACTACTCATTCTTTTACATATTTTGTAGACTACAAGAGGTTTACAGAACCACAGAGCAATGTGAAAATGGTGCATTCACAATCAAACACAAGTATTTCCACACATCTTATGTTTAAATCACTATAAACACATGAGAGAGTTTCAGCTGATATGAATCCAGGATTGCACGCACAGAAGCAGAGCATGTGTGTGGTGCATCACTGACCCTGGAGCAGCGTTTAACCCTCACATGTGTGCATTTCTGATGCTCTTACTGAAGCACAGCGGCTGAATTTATGAGCACTTACGGAGATTAGTGATGCACAAGAGCGCTTGGACCGTGTAGAAGAGTCTCCCGTCATGCAGCATCACAGGAGGAAAAGTGTAATTATTAATTCACAGCATGATTAGCTGTTGAGCTCAAGAGCTCTTGAGAGGAGTTATGAAAATGACAAGCACAGCACGCCATCTTTGACTGACACAAGGACTTTAAACCTCCGATAAACACTGCAATACTGCGGTTATGTTTGAGCTTAAAGCTGGAGTCTCGCCGAACCGTCAACACTGAATGGAGAGAAACCAACAACTCTGGAACGCAATTAAACATATTAAATCAAGTGCCACAATGCAAATAAACTTCTCAGTTATCTGTCAGATTAGTTTCAGTGCTCAGTGATGGAGTGATTGACAGCTGTCATGTGATTCTGCAGCTGAACTTCAAAGTCTCTAATCAAACAGTGTTTCAGAGATGCGATTCAAAGACTCAAAGACTCAAAGACTGACTGTTTCTGTCAGTGGATATGAGACTCAATACTGACTGTTAAATAACACTAATTGAATAATACTTGATAAAACACCACGGCCCTAATGGCACTTAATATTTGCTTGTATTATTCTTGTTTATAAAATGCTTTGGATTAAGTTGACAAAAAAGCATCTGTTGAATGATTACATGCAAATGCAATAATTAACCAACAGTTAATTCTGGTGTTAGTGAATTTCACAGTAACTCTTTCTGCAAGTCACTCTTTTCTGCATCCATTCAACTGATTCGTTCAACAGCACTGAATCAGAACTGTTATACTCTCTCTGTTCCTTTTGTTCGAACTGAACTGGGTAAGAAGGCTTTTATGTATACAGCTCCGTCTGACTGGAATCTTCTTCAATCAAAACTGAAATTACAAAATTTGTTGTCTTTGGATCATTTTAAATAAGTTATTTGGCAAATGGAAAATGACTCGATGATGTGTAACTGTTTTGAGTGTTCTTAGTTTTTGTTTTTTTGTAACTCTTGTGATGAAACTAATTGTATCGCTGCCCATTTTGGCCAGGATACTCCCGTGAAAGAGATTTTTAATCTCAGAGAGTCTTTACTGGTTAAATAAAGCTTAAATAAAATAAATCAATTAGGAACGAAACAAGTGACTCTCTATGAGTGAGTCATTGAATCATTGACTTAACTGATTTGTTCAAAGACACTGAATCATTCAGGAACAAAACACCACTGCTGTTGCAATGATTCGCTGAGACTATTTTTGTTGATGAGCAAAACCAAAGTTAATGGCAGTATTTTACTTGTTATTGCTGTTCCACATTAAACACTGAATATACATGCAGCCTATCTCTCATACATCTGATTTACACAGAGCTATTTTCATTCTCACGACCATAAAACACAACCTAATCAGAGAGATTAAATGTAAATACATTATTCTAAGTGACATTTTCTATAAAAAATTAAGGTTGAAAACATTTCTCCAACGGAAAACTACCCAGTCTATTACAGAAAACAATATGGTTTCCAATGAAAAACAGAATGAAAAATAATTGAATGTATGTGTATGTTGCTGTAATTGAGTGTGTATGAAAGTGTTCCTGTAGTAAACACACATCCCTCCTGAGAATCATATCAGCAATCTGCTCCTGGCACATTATCCTGTGTGTTTGTGTCCCGTTTCATGAGCCGTACGCTTGCGTTTCTGGCTGCGGGAAGCTGTTGGTTGTGAAACACAAAGCGTTTGAACATGAGAAACACATCTGAACATAAACACCCTAACAGAGTCATTCACACAGCATCACTGACGCCAGCGCCTGCCAAACGCTCTCAGCAATGCAGATAACCACTGCCAGAATTAACACTCAATTATAAAACGGATAGCTCCGGTCCTTGATTCTGATTGGTTGAGCTGTGTTCGAAGCTGTTGTAAAGTCTCGTTCAGACTGTCAGCCCAAATCCGATTTTGTGCATATCCAGATTCAATCTGATTTGAATAACTGACTGTCCACACAGCGTATCGCAACTGTTCATATCCGATTTGTGTGTCCATAAGCGCTCTTTTGTTTTTACGGAATGTGCATTGGTTTCTATGGTAATGCCGTTGCGCTGTTATGCCTACGCTAAAAACAACAGTAACAGCAATGCAGTTTGCAATACAGACGTTGCCTTACAACATGACAACATGTTGCTGTCGCAGTTGCGCTGTATTATTATATTTCGTCTTATGAGGCAGCCGGCAGAAATGCAGGAAGCTGGAATGTGTGGCTTTATTCCGTGCTGCCGTCTCCGCTACTTTCACAACTCAAAGAGGTACGTATACTAGCAGTATAATGCATTTTTCCGCTTGACTTGTACTTCGCAACAACACAAGCTTGTTTCTGCAAAGATGTTCAGCATGTTTTCTGCAAAAACGTCTGACGTGTTTACGTTTTACGTGGCATGAGGACGTGAAAAAGCTACGCTAAATCCAGTCAGACTGAAATGGATTTCCAGAAATGTGATTCGAATAGGATTCCAAACAACATACGAATGTAGCTCGAAACGGATTTGCACAAATCGGATTTCATGTAATTCAAAATCGGATTTGGGCTGACAGTCTGAACGAGGCTTGACTTACTCTACAAACACACACCTCTTTGTTTCTGTGTGTTGCTCGGCAACCCCTTTGTTGCAACCACAGCTGTTTCTGAGGAGCTACATTGTTTGGTGGAAGAATAATGTTTTTATTATCATTACATTTTGTTTGTTTTGTTTTATTTTGTGAAACCTTGCTACGTATATGGAATAACCGTTTTATAAAAGCAATAAGTCCCGTGAAGCCATGGTTTACAGTGAGTTTATAACAGCTAAGGGCACTGTTAGGCACTCTGCTCTGCTGTTATAAATTCATTGTCTTATTGCTTTAAAGTGCCCCTATTATGGATTTTTGAAAATGAGCTTTTATGCAGTGTGTAACACAGCTCTAAGTGAATGAAAACATCCTGCAAAGTTTTAAATCTGAAAGTGCACCCTGTATAAAGTTATTGTCTCTCAAAAGAAAGAGTCGACTCTGAATCATTGAAATGAGTCGTTTTTAAAACGAATCCCAAGCCGTTTTATGTTGACGTCAACATGAAACATTAGCATATTGCCCGCCCACTTGTTGGTCTTTTCACATTGGTTTGAATGAAAATGCAAATTCATTCTTTGCCACTAGGTGCCACTTTTGGAGTGGTTTCCCCAGTAACACTGTACACAAAGCAGCACTGCGCTCACAAACCCTGCTTTTAATGAAATCGACCAATCACCGCAGATTAGCATCACACAAAGGAGAGGTTTGGAAAAATGAATCGCTGAATGAATCGTTTGGGAGTCAGTGAGCAAATAAGGTAAAAATAAATGCATATTATAAGAAAATGAAAGTGTTTTTTTGACCTTGAATGCATGTCAACCTGTTGTTGGGGACTCCCAAAACCAAAATATGAACCTTTCATAACCCATAATAGGGGCACTTTAATAACCAGCGCCAGCCGACGGTTCTGAAACGTGTTTGTGATTCCAGTGATGAGTCCAGACCTCAGAAGTAGCTCAGCTCCATGTAATACCTGAACACGGATCGATCCGCGAACAAAAGCATGGAATTGGATACAAAGAGAGTAAAAGAGATTGAGCTAAAGCAGCGAGCGCGTGCAGACACCTGCTGCAGAACCGAGTCAATGAGTTTCTGGAGGAGAACGCGTCTGATGCGTTTAGAATGATTCCTCTGACAAACGCGGAGCGATGCTTCATCGATGAACACAAATCTGGAGCTTCAGACTCACCCGCGCGATCAGAAGAGCGCCTGTGCATTCGCTGATGGGACATCAAAATCAAAACTCAGATCATTTAGTGCACTTAGTCAACAATACACATGATTTGAAGGATCATTCAAGTCTGGAGCACAAACACTGCTGACAAACATACAGTTTGTTCCAAGCATAGTTTGATAACATTCCCATTAAAACGTTATTTCTGAATGTTCTCTGAATGTTCAAAATGTGCATTTTTTTTAATGTTGAAAATTTTAATTGGTTACACTCTTAAAAATAAAGGTGCTTCACGATGCCATAGAATAACCTCTTTTTGTCTAAATGGTTCCATAAAGAACCTTTAACCTCTGAAGAACTTTTCTGTTTCACAAAAGCTTCTTTGTGGCGAAAGAAGGTTCTTCAGATTATAAAAGGTAAGAAAGAGATGGTTCTTTAAAGAACTGGTTCTTTGTGGAACCAAAAATGGTTCTTCTATGGCATCGCTGTGAAGAACTTTTTAAGCACCTTTATTTTTAAGAGTGTATGTGAATTTAAGAGGAAGATTTAAGGGGACATTTAATTGTATCATTTTGCAAATATTACAGGAACGTTACTTTGGAATGATGTTTAAACCATCTGAAACTTGTGACTTCTGTTAATGTTCAAAAAAAAAAAAGAACATCTGACTAAAATGTTTTAAAAAACATTAAATTAATAATGTATAAATAATGTTTCTGTGCTAACATTATTAAAGACAACTGAATAAATGTTATGTTAATTTTACTGGAGGAACATTTGTTTAGGTCTTTTCCAGAATGTTCTGAGAATGTTCTCTGTCAGCTGGTAATGTTTCTTATCTTAAAAATAAAGCTTTCAAAAGGGTGTTTTCGCAGTGATGCCATAGAAGAACCATTTTTTTGGTTCCTCAAAGAACCCTTTCAGTGATCAGTTCTCAAAAGAACCTTTTTCAACTATAAACCTTTTGTCCAATGGAAAGATTTATGGATGTTGTTCTTGGGACCATCAATGCCAATAAAAACCTTTATTTTTAACCCTGCAAACACCATGATCATCTCATCATAAAACAACCTAATGAGAAATGAAATAGCACTATTCTAACTGATGTTTTCATTAAATAATAAGTTTGAAAACATTTCTTCACTGGAAATCTACTATAAAAACCATTCTACACAAGCAAGACACATGATTTGTGGAACACCTGATGGTTCTTTAAGACACTCAATGATTTCCAGGAGGACAAAACATATATTTCTCTCTTCCAGAGGGGTTTGATTCAATTTAAAGTGCGAGACAGGCGACCTGTTTGCTGTACGACATTCATTCAGATCCATATGGCGAACTTGACTTCAGCACCTGTGCATCTCCTGAGCGCCTGACACAGACACAAACACATCTGTTTCCAACTGAGATGTTTGCAGAAAACTAACAATCAGTGTAAAAATGCAATAATGAATTTACATGAAAACAGCAGGTGTGATTCTCTCCAGTCCGCTGTGAGATGAGCCAGACGGCATTAAATGTTTGTTTCACGAGTAACGAGTCTGATATGACCTGCATCTGACTATAAGCGTCCTGTGAAGAGTAGATCATGACACGGAGGATTTCATATTCATATGTGAATACAACAATTAGAGATCACAGCAGAAAAACAAAGATATTTCCATCACAGGCTCTCAAACTGAATGATTTTACTGATCCAAAAAACTGGACACCAGTGAAGACAAAGAACAACATTATGAGCCATCGAACCCTATTCACACGAACTGGAATTAAAACATGAATCGATTACAACAGAATCCAACTCCAAGCGATTTCTAGATCAGCATAAATGCATAACAAGTTCCAAGACCTGGAAATTTTGAAATGACCCAGTATTTGCATGTTTTCCATGATGGTGAAACACATGTTGATTATTCCGAGGAACCAGACTCTTAAAAACAAAGGGTTTTTTCACAGTAATGAACCATTTTTGGTTCCTAAAGACCCTTTCAGTGTATTTCTTTTTAATAATTCGTTTTAACAATCTGAAGAACCTTTTTCAGTACAAAATAAAGCTTCTTTATTGGTATTGATGCTCCATGAAGAACCTTTAACATCCATTAAATATTTCCATTGCACATAAGAGTCTTTATAGTGAAAAAGGTTCTTTAAATTATTCAAATGTTCTTAATGGTTCTTTTAGGAACTGATCAGGTTCTTTAGGGAACTAGATATGGTTTTCCTATTGAAATCACTGTTGAAAACCCTTTATTTTTAAGAGTTAAAGAACATTTAGTGTTTCCATGGTTGTTAAAGGTTCTTCATGGAACCACAGACATCAATAAAGCACTATGTCATCAAATCAGCTAATCAAATTAACTAACGAATCTGACCAAAACAAGATTTGTGATTCAACTTTCAAGCAATGCATCCTTCTTTTAATCTCTACTCGAGTCTTTATTGCTTTGAACAATCTGGAACTTTGCATTAGATCTCGTGTTGCTGCCACCTGATGAGGATGAAGCGCTGCGAATAAAAGAGTCTGATTGATGCGCGTCAAATCCGGAATGAATAAATGTAAATAAATGCTCGATCTAGCTGGTTTAGCCTACTGTACATGTGCAAATCTTGACATGAATGGCAGCAAACAGCGAGTGCTCCTGGTGCAAGGCTGTGGAGTACCGTGGTGAAACACTGCTCCTCTGCTGGCGTCGCCAGTAAATACAGCAGCTCAATGGAGAGCACGGCGTGCGGTGGCGCAGGGGTTCGTGCTGAACCTCCAGAACGCGTCCAGAACATTCCCTCTGCTCTGCTTTACACCTAATGCAGCTTTACAGCTGAATATACGAGCTACATATACAACAAACATAATTCAACACCGCGCGTCCCGCAGTGACGCGCGTCACGGATCAATAACCGCATCTGTAGCACCTGCTGACAGTCCCACGTACAGCATCAAGGCATCATAATAATGATGAGCTCACCGCTAAAAACATCACCAGACGTCATGAAATAAAACTTTACGACACACTAAAGCGATGACAGAAACGCAACAAGACGCTCCGATAGAGTGAATATTGTGTGTGTGTTTGAGTCTCTCTGTCAGGCAGCAGAAGCGCTGAATCAAAGAGCAGCACATTCACATTTGCACAACGAGACACTGAGGAAAATCCAACTTAAAACCAGCAGTGGTCAACCAGTAACCAGTAAGCAACCCGAGCGCTTCGCCCTGATCTAGCGTTCCGCGGCGCGCTCGCGTTCAACCGGATTCCTGCGAGGAAAATCCAACTTATCCATCCATAAACTGCGTAAAACCAGCCCGCTGAGTAAAGAGTAAAGAGTAAAGAGTGTAAAACCGACTCACCGTGCGTTTTGGAGACACCGGTGAGAACATGCAGCCCGATGAGGAGTGCGTAAAGTCTGCTCCGGTGAATATCTCCAGTGACGCAGCCCATGATGGTCAAAATCACCGCAAAATCCGCTATTAATCAATCAATCCGCGCGATTGAGGATCCTGCGCTCCCGTGAATGGAAGCGATCAGCGCGAGCTTTACCGAGCCGTTAAACAGCGCGATTCTCCATCCTCGATCCCGGTCGTGACGCACGCGGCGGTTCCTCTGACTGACTGACGCGCCGCGCCGCTCGCTCTCTGTGCGCGATGAGTTTGGTGATGCGAATTCATTGATCTGAAGAGGGAGAGACGAAAACCTGGCACAGAGTCCGTCTGAATCCGGATCCATCTGCCATCTGCGCGCCGCGCACAATAGAGATCACACTGTGTGTGTGTGTGTGTGTGTGTGTGTGTGTGTGTGTGTGTGTGTGTACGCGCTCGGAACAATGGCACGATTGGGTTTCTACCTCCACATCTCACCATGTTTCATGATGGACTCCTGTTACTTTAGTTTATGAAAAGCACCATGTGAAACGAGGCTTTAAAGATCGCTCTGGAAGAGTTTGACTCACGGTGTTCACTACAACATTCAACAGCATCAGCTGCTTTATTGCTTTCAGAAAACGCTTACATAATAAAAACAATACAGACAGAAGTGAATGGAGTGAATCAGATCGACTGGTGTCGTCCTTCTCTGGTATAACAGAGTAAACTGAGGTTAATAGTTGCTCTCTGTGGATGCAGTGAGACACGGTAACTCAACAATTGATCTATCTATCTATCTATCTATCTATCTATCTATCATTAGCAGAATGTTCTGTTTATTTGGGTCTAGCAACT
>CM077222.1:687500-702500 GCA_039654775.1 Spinibarbus caldwelli | reverse complement strand
TAGTTTTTTTCATAAACGCTCGAACACATTTCTCAATATTTTTGCATCAGTTTTTCACACAGTTCTTCTAACCAACTTTCAGTTTATTATTTTACATTCCAAATGCACTAAAACACTTCATACAGTCTCAAATCAAATCAAAAAGCCTGTCACCCATCAATCACACTCTATCACTAATAACAGGCAGAATTACACAATTTCTTCTTTTGCAAAATTACTTTACAAATCAATAGCAAGAGTAAATGTTTCAAGGTCCATATTTATAATACAGTACAAAATTACACCTTTTATATAGACGTAATGAAACTGAAAGACTAACACTGTGTAGATGTTGAGCTAGATCTAATTACTTTCAATATGATATTTGTCACAGATCGACCAGGCTCCCACGCCAGCCAATCACATCGCACACCCTCACCTGAATACTAATGGAACACACCTGCACGCACTCAACACCTCATTACCTCAAACCATATAAGCACGCACCTCACCACAATCTAACGTCCGGTCTCGTTTATGCATAGTGAATGATGCTATCACAGCGACCTACCTGCTACTTACCTCCTTGTGTACCTACCTCCAGTGTTCCCCGTCTGCCTGCTCCAACGCTTTCCTCCAGAAGTCTGCTACTCTGCCTGTGTGAGGTGTGTGCCCTCGATCTCCACTGCTTCATACTCCTGTCAAGACAAGGATCTATAATCATTCTCTCATTCACCGTCATTTGATATTCTGCTCACCATTTGCTCTGCTGAACAATTAATAAACATCTGTTATTTTCCCGAGTCTCCGTCTGAGTCTGCTGTTCATAACAGAAGACCGGACCTGACACTAAGGACAGCATGAGCAATACCGACCCCTTCCAGGAACTCGTGGACAATCTCCGACGAGTTTTACTTCCTCCACCGCCTCCACCGCCATCACCACCGATCACCTCCACGACAAACACCATCACTTCTTCTGCACCCCTGATCGCCAGTCCCATGGCCCGACCAGCGCCCTTCTCTGGTGTGGCGGGGGAGTGCAACGGGTTTCTCTTACAATGCTCCTTAGCCCTAGAGATGCAACCGCAGCTGTATCCCACTGAAAGATCAAAGATCGCCTTCATCATATCCCTCCTGACAGGTAAAGCTCTGCAGTGGGCTGAAACTATCTGGTCACAATCAGGTCCAGTCACTCAGTCTTTCCATAATTTCATCACTCACTTCCGTGAAGTGTTTGGCCACTCAACAGCCGATCCATCCATCAGTGATCAACTCTACCATCTCCGACAGGGAAACAAATCCATCCAGGACTACGCCCTCCAGTTCCGCACCCTCGCTGCGGCTAGTGGATGGAACGAACGATCATTACTCACCACTTATCGTCAAGGACTCGAACCTAAGTTGCGGTTGCAACTCGCAGGATATGATGATTCCAGTGGACTGGAGCATTTAATCCAACTATCCATTCGTTGTTCAACCCGCATGCAATCATGTTTTGAGGAATCAGCCCAACTTACCCGTTGCACTCCTCAACAGCGCCCCCAAGAAGCAAACCGCCCTCCAGAACCAGTTCACGAACCCATGCAAACAGATAGTACCCGTTTGTCGTACACAGAGCGGCAGAGGCGAATTACCCAGGGCTTATGTTTATATTGTGGAAATAGTGGACACCTAAGATCATCATGCCCCATTCGACCTCCTCGACTCCCGGTGAGTGCAATTCGACCCTCTATATCCAGAATGAATCCCCTATCTACTGTTGTAATACTTACTGCCTCCACTGTATCCATTCCAGTTCACGCCCTACTCGACACAGGGTCCGCCGGAAACTTCATTTCAGGGAGCCTCTGCCGCCAGCTCAACCTCCCAACCGTTACCAATCAAACCATCTATCAAGCCCAATCAATAACTGGAAAACCCATCAGCCGCCGCCATGTAAGACTCAGTGCGGGTCCCGTTCAGCTACGAGTGGGTGAACTACATGAGGAACAACTCCATCTGCTGGTTCTGGAGGGATCTACAACGGACATAATCCTCGGACTTCCATGGTTTGCACAACATGATCCCCAGATTTCCTGGCGCTCGGGAGAAATCCTGAAGTGGGGCAACCAGTGTTTCCCAACATGTTTCCCTCGTCTACCTCACCCAGCTCCTCGTCAGATCCAATCTCTATCGGTAAACTCCACCTCCATAGAAAGCCCTCTTGAGAAACAGTCTGTATCTATACCTTCCTGTTATGCCCCCTTCAGAGATGTCTTCTGCCCGAAGAGGGCCTCCCAATTACCTCCTCACCGGCCATGGGACTGCGCTATTGAACTGGTACCAGGTGAGCCAGTGCCCAAAGGGAAAATCTACCCGCTGTCTCTACCGGAACAGAAGGCCATGGAGGAGTACATCGAAGAGGCTCTTCAGCAAGGCTACATTCGCCCTTCGACATCCCCTGCTGCTTCAAGCTTCTTCTTCGTGGCAAAGAAGGACGGAGGCTTGCGGCCTTGCATTGACTACCGGGCACTTAACAAAATCACCATTAAGTTCCGATACCCCCTTCCTCTCGTCCCAGCAGCCCTGGAACATCTCCGCGGAGCCACCATCTTCACCAAGCTGGACCTCCGCAGCGCGTATAACCTCATCCGGATACGCGAGGGGGACGAGTGGAAGACGGCTTTCGTAACACCTACTGGCCACTATGAATATCTTGTCATGCCGTATGGTCTTGTCAACGCCCCCTCCGTATTCCAAGACTTCATGCATGAGGTGCTCCGGGAGTATTTACACCGGTTCGTCTTGGTTTACATCGATGACATCCTCATCTACTCTCGGAGCTTGACCGAACATCGCCTCCACGTTGCGGAGGTCCTACAACGCCTACGCAAGTTTCATCTGTTCCTCAAGGCTGAGAAGTGTTCATTCCATCAACCGTCAGTACATTTCCTCGGATACAACATTGATAGTGGTGGCATCCGTATGGACGAGGGGAAGGTGGAAGCCATCAGGTCCTGGCCAGTCCCTACCACTAGTAAAGAACTTCAAAGATTCCTTGGCTTCTCCAACTTCTACAGACGATTCATTCAGAGCTACAGTACCATTACCAGTCATCTAACCAACCTCCTACGGAACAAGCCCAAGTCTCTGTCCTGGACATCTGCCGCCACGGAAGCATTTGAACACCTGAAGGACGCCTTTACCCATGCTCCAATCCTCGTCCATCCTGATCCCACGAAACCCTTCATTGTAGAGGTAGATGCCTCGACTACGGGGGTTGGAGCTGTTTTATCCCAGCAGCAGGGGACCCCAGCCAAACTCCACCCATGTGCCTTCTTTTCCCGTAAGCTCAGCCCGGCGGAAAGAAACTATGACATCGGCAACAGGGAACTTCTGGCCATCAAGCTAGCCCTCGAAGAGTGGAGGCATTGGTTGGAGGGTTCACAACATCCATTTACCGTCCTAACTGACCACAAGAACTTACAATACTTACGCGAAGCCAAACGACTAAACCCTCGCCAGGCCCGTTGGGCACTCTTCTTCACCCGGTTTAACTTCACCATTTCTTACCGTCCAGGATCCAAGAACACTAAAGCCGATGCCTTATCACGTCTACATACTCCACAGGAAACCAACGAAGAACCAGAATCCATCATTCCCGATAAACTGTAATGACTCTGCCACCTCCTCCAATGCTTCCACGGCCATTCCGCTGGGCTGCCCACCAGGAATGCAGTATGTCCCTCGATTACAACGCAATCACCGTATCCACTCTGTACACACTTCACTGGGCACTGGCCACCCCGGGACCAACAGCACCCTCTCGCTATTGAAGAACCGCTACTGGTGGCCCAACATGGCAAGGGACGTGAGAAGGTTCGTCCAGGGTTGTGCAGAGTGTGCCATTTCCAAAAGTCCTCGCCACTTACCAGCAGGCAAGCTCCTCCCGTTACCCGTTCCAAATCGTCCATGGTCACACCTGGGAGTAGATTTCATCACCGACCTGCCAGATTCTGACGGTAAAACATGCATTCTGGTGATTGTGGACCGATTTTCAAAGTCTTGTCGACTCCTTCCTCTCAGGGGCCTGCCCACAGCCCTGGAAACAGCCGAATTATTGTTCAACTTCGTCTTCAGATATTTCGGCCTACCGGAAGACATAGTGTCGGACCGGGGCCCACAATTTATCTCCCGGGTCTGGAGGGGATTCTTCAAACTCCTAGGTGTGACCATGAGTCTGTCATCAGGATACCATCCCCAAACGAACGGGCAAACGGAGAGGAAGATCCAAGAAATCGGCCGCTTCCTACGAACCTTCTGCCATGACCACCAGGACTCTTGGAACCAGTTTATTGGCTGGGCCGAGTACGCCCAGAACTCCCTACGTCAACCTTCTACTGGACTCACTCCCTTCCAGTGTGTACTCGGTTACCAGCCTCCCTTGTTCCCCTGGTCTGGGGAGCCATCTGAGATACCAGCAGTGGATTACTGGTTCCGAGAGAGCGAGAGGGTCTGGGACAATGCTCACCATCATCTTCAACGCGCAGGCGCAAGATGACAGCAGACCTTCGTAGGTCCGAAGCACCCCAGTACCAACCGGGACAGAAGGTCTGGCTGTCAACGAGGGACATCAGACTGCGCCTGCCCTGTAAAAAATTAAGTCCCAGATATGTTGGTCCCTTCACGATCTTGAAGCAAGTCAACCCGGTCACCTTCCAGCTACAACTTCCTCCACAATATAAGATCCATCCCACATTTCATGTATCACTGTTAAAACCTTACCACCCTCCTGTCTCTCCCTCCACAGAGCCTGGTCCAAGTGAGGAACCCCCTCTTCCACTGATTCTGGAAGATGGCGCCGTATACAAGGTTAAGCAGATCCTGGATTCCCGGCGTCGTGGTGGTCAGCTGGAATACCTTGTTGACTGGGAGGGCTATGGACCGGAGGAGAGATCTTGGGTTCCCAGGAATGACGTTCTAGATCCAACCCTACTCGAGGAATTCCACTCAACCTACCCAGATCGACCAGCTCCCAGGGGAAGAGGTAGACCACCACGCCGTCGGGGTCCTCGGCCCTCTGGAGCGGGCCGTGGAGAGGGGGGTAATGTCACAGATCGACCAGGCTCCCACGCCAGCCAATCACATCGCACACCCTCACCTGAATACTAATGGAACACACCTGCACGCACTCAACACCTCATTACCTCAAACCATATAAGCACGCACCTCACCACAGTCTAACGTCCGGTCTCGTTTATGCATAGTGAATGATGCTATCACAGCGACCTATCTGCTACTTACCTCCTTGTGTACCTACCTCCAGTGTTCCCCGTCTGCCTGCTCCAACGCTTTCCTCCAGAAGTCTGCTACTCTGCCTGTGTGAGGTGTGTGCCCTCGATCTCCACTGCTTCATACTCCTGTCAAGACAAGGATCTATAATCATTCTCTCATTCACCGTCATTTGATATTCTGCTCACCATTTGCTCTGCTGAACAATTAATAAACATCTGTTATTTTCCCGAGTCTGAGTCTGCTGTTCATAACAATATTATTGTAGAAATGTAGTAAATTCTTATTCAGTTCTTTATATTATGTTAGAATTTGAACTTAAGTTTATCAGTTTTGTAAAGAGTATGTAAATGTGCAAACTGGCCTGTTTGTGTTTGAATGAGAAATAAATTTTATATCTGTTTATCTATCTATCCATATTTAAAGTTATAGACATAGATTGTAAAAAAAAAAAAAAAGCAACTAGATTTGAAACAACCAGAATATTGATGCAATGTGAATCAAAGTTCCATGATGGAGGGGAAAAAGTAAGGAGAGCCGGAGTGTGTGTGTAGAGGAGTGTGTGCAGGTCAAGGGTTGTCTGACCTCTCGTTCAGCCGCTCGAACTGTGATCTATCAGCAGGTGAAGCTGCGATCAGAGATCGTCTCTCTGCTGGATTCATCAGGTCACAGTCCTGTACAGAGATCAGGGCAGACGCTCAGAATCCATAAACAAACACACACGACGATCACCACCATATGAAAAATGATATATCAAACACATGAAATGTTTTCATGACACTCCAGATGTGTTTGATCTACTGTATGTGAATCAGTCGAGACTCTGAAATGAATCATAGAGACAGATGATGAAAATATGTCAGTCTGTTTGTTTCTTTGCTTAGTTTGGGTCTAAAAGACACTCAATATGCAGCAATATTAGTGATTTAACTGCACTGACACTATCAGATGAGTACTAAACTCCATCTGAATTGAGCTGAATAATGACTCTATTGTCTTCTGCTTTATAGCCAAATCAAATCAGTTCATAATTCAGATCAGTTATTGAACTGAACTGAATCAACCTTGAACTGAACAATGGCTCTATTGTCTTGTGTAGAGCTGAATGAGTTTGTTTCTGATGATGGTGTCTGAGTCTGAATGACTTCACATCATCATCATCATCATCATCATGAGGTTCTTCTGTCAATGGATTTAATTACTCGTATTATGCCGCTAATAAGGCTGTGTTCCACTCTCAACTAATCTGATTAATTTCTCACAGGAACTCTCTCAACTAGATTAGTTATTTCTTAACCTAATTAGCATCGCCGAGTGCAGATTTCATTTGAACGAGAAGAAAGACTCACACTAATCCCGCAACGCCTGTTAACTCTGGATCCAGGGAGCAGGAGGAGGCGATTGGGGCAGAATGAGCTCCATTATCTCTGGGGGGTCCATTCTGCTGCCGGACGCTTGATTTACAAGCTGCTGCGCTGCTTTTGTGAACACCTGTGTCTCGTGGCCACGAATAATTACCTCACTTGCTGCTGTTTCTCCTAATAATGGCCACAATTTACTACGCCTGCTCTTCACTCGGACAGCTGGTGCTTTGAAGGGCCGAGGGGCTCCTACACAATCCCACAATGCTTCAGGCCCCACATAACCATGACAACAGGCCAAACTGATCTGGAGAAAACACACAAGGAGCAGAAACGTCATTCAGTCAATGACAGACACATGAATATGAAGATCATATAAACACTAAATAATGTTCAGATTGGATGTAAAGTCTTTTCTGCTCACACTTATTTAATTAAAAATACAGTAAAAATATTGAAATATTATTATAATGTAAAACAGCTGTTGTCTATGTGAATATCTGTTGAACTGCAATTGATTTCTGCTCAAGAAACATTTCTGATTATTATCAATGTTGAAAACATTCACAGATGAATAGAAAGTTCAAAAGAACAGCATTTATTTGAAATAGAAATATTTTGTTACATTATAAATGTCATTACTGGCACATATTTAATGCATTCTTGATTAATAAAATTATTTTTAATTTAATTATTTTTTTTGAATTTTTTTTTTAATCTTACTTACCCTAACCTTTTGAATGGTATCCCTTTTAACTATTTTTAACATGTAAAATGCAAAGAAGTATATGTGACCCTGCAGCACAAAAGCAGTCATAAGTAGCACAGGTATATCTGTAGCAATAGCCAACAATACATTGTATGGGTCAAAATTATCCATTTTTCTTTTATGCCAAAAATCATTAGGATATTAAGATCATGTTCCATGAAGATATTTAGTAAATTTCCTACTGTAAATATATCAAAACTTAATTTTTGATTAGTAATATGCATTGCTAAGAACTTCATTTGGATAACTTTAAAGGTGATTTTCTCAATATTTAGCTTTTTTTTCACCCTCAGATTCCAGATTTTCAAATAGTTGTATCTCAGCCAAATATTGTCCTATCCTAAAAAACCATACATCAATGTTTCAGATAATGTATAAATCCAAAATTGACCCTTATGACTGGTTTTGTGGTCCAGGGTCACATATTGGATCATGTGACACTGAAGACTGGAGTAATGATGCTGAAAATTCAGTTTTGATTACAGAAATAAATTACAGTTTAACAGATATACACCTAGAAAACAGCTATTTTATATTGTAATAATATTTCAAATTTTTATTTATTTTTTTTACAGTATTTTTGGTCAAATAAATGCAGCCTTGGTCAGCAGAGGAGACTTCTTTCCAAAACATTAAAAATAGTAATTATCCCAAATATCTGAACGGTAGTGGGCATTATTATTATATATACAGTATAATGGCAGCACGTGTGGATGAAATGTTGGGAGCTGGTGTTAACTCCGTAAGTAAACGCTGCCGCGAGCGAGTGCTAATGGCGTCTGAGGTGAGGTGCTGTTGTCTTTAATGGAGGAAACATGTTCACCTCAGCGTTCTCTTCTGTGAGCGGCATAAACGTCCTCACAGAGGTGATCATAATTAAAGAGCGTCTTTATCAGCTGCTAATGGCTTTTTTAATCTCTGGTCTCTCTAAAAGGCGTTTAGTGCTACTGGCTGTCAGGAATACCCACAGTGCATTTTAACATCGTCGCTCATAACAGTGATGGATGGACGCTGATGGGCCCTCAGACTCGGGCTAATAATTCAGACTGAACGGCATCATGGGAATGAGATCCCGTCACCATATCTGAGCGATCTCGGACCCCAAACCCAGTCCAGCGCCAAACAGATCTATTCTGTGTACAATGAGAAAATGACACTCTTTAAGAAAAAACACAACATGAGGGTTTAAAAGAACCATTTCTTTCTTAGTGTGCAAAAAGGAAAGGAAAGGAAGAACCTTTTAATAAACCGAAGAACCTTTTATCTGGTATAAAAAGCCTTTTGTCCAATGGAAAGATTCATGGATATCAATTATATTTCAAATGATCAAATTAAATTCCTCTATTTCTGTTAACTTATTTGTTTAGAATAGCTCTCAGTGATTTGATTGTTTGATTTGTTTGTCTTTGTTTTATATTGATTGTATTTTATTGACTTTTGTTGTAAGGTCTTCTTGAGTGCTGTGAAAGGCACCTATAAATAAAAGGTATTATTATGATTATTATTATTATTATTATTATTATTATTATTTCCAGCATTCTAATCAATCAGAACCAGTTTACATCACATGATCACATCAAAATATCAAAATACCATAATACCATCACAGATACTTAAGCACTGAGATTTGACAGAATCAGCTTTGAAACATTTTAAAAGAGAAGAGAATGTCTTACACATTTAATATTGGCTGGTTTAGGGGAGTCGGAGATCATGCGATTGTCACAATTTTTAACAAAGCAAATCACGTGAAAAGCTACATTTCTCTAAATTATATTCTAGCGATCATCTCTAAATCATTTCAAAGTGAAAATGTAAAAAACTAACGGCAGGTAAAAGTGTGAGATGTGTTTCATCCCGACTCATGAATCAGTGCCAGAGTTTCCATTTAAACAGACTTTATGTTTATTATTATTATTTTAGGCAACACAAGATACACCATTGCATTCAATATGCAAACCAGTTTTGGGGAAAGTTATTTTTCAAAGTAATGCATTACAATATTGCCTTCCTCCCTAAAAAAGTAACTAATTACATTACTTAGTTACTTTTTATGGAAAGTCATGTGTTACAGTAATTACTTTTGCTTTACTTTTTCTCACCTGGGCTGGGCTTACTATAATAATAATAATAATAATAATAATAATAATAATACAATAAAAACAGTGTGATGTTTAACTAAAGTCATTTTTGCCTTATTCATATGGTTGAATTGGACCATCAAAGGTCAGCAGTGAGATTAAAAACATAAAGGATATTTGTGTTAATTAACATATTTAATTATTGCAGGTTTTTGTCATATTCTGAGTTTGCATTTGACTGTTTTTATTCATTTTGAGGAACATTGAATGTGTTTTTGTGCAGGTGAGATGAGTAAATAATGTTAATATTTAGCCTAGAACTACAGTAAGATCATGTTCACACACAACGCTCTGCACTTACTCCTGATTTCTCTCAACATGGCAACACCAGTGTCACGAATCTGGTCCATGAACTTCTGTTCACTCATCATACCAGGGGTCACCTGCTCACCACATAAACTCTCACATTACACAGACTGTTACACATTACCCCGGAACTACATTTCCCAGCAGTCATTTCCCTAATCACACGCTCACACCTGAGACCCATCACACAATCACACACACTACATAAGCCATGGACTTCCTCAGTCAGATCGCTGAGTATTGTCTGCATTAGTGATAGCAACATTACGGAGCCTTTCTGTGTTTTCTGAAGTGAAGTCTAGCCTAACCTTGTTTAAAGTCTGTTTCATCTGTGTCCTGATCCTTGCCTGGTTTATCTCGTCTCGTCTGTCAGCCGCCTGCCCTGGATTTATTGTCTGTTTGGATTAACCCCTGTTTTGCCATTTCGGACTCTGTTCGTGCCTTGCCTGGATTATTGCTCATGTTTTGGATTACCTCTCTTGTCTAGCCCTCTGGATACTGTTTGCTGTTGTTCGACCCTGCCTGTATTTTGACCATGTTTTACAAATAAAGCTTGCACTTGGATCCACACGTCTCACGTCTCGTCTGCCTCGCTGTCAGTCAATACATCAGAATGTTTTATTTCCGAAAGGTTTTAGTTGGACACTCATCTAACGTTTTAAAATGTTGCTACTTGTTTCAGAATGTTCAGAAAACATTCAAAACTAACGTTCACATAATGTTTGCAAAATGACAAAATGGAATTTTACAAAACAAAACATTTTTAAAACATTTACAAACTGGATTTTGTAATTTCTGAATTTTGACTTTAAAAACACTAAAGAGTCAAGCAAGAAGAACAACTTTATTATAGCTTGTCAAAGACTAAAATATGAAATACATGACAACTTATGAAATTTCAAACTCAAAGTTTACTCGAAATTGACTCGTCTTCTGAATCATCTAAGGAAAATTCACTGTTTCTTCATCTGTTTGAGTTTCACAGTTGAAAAAATCTGTCAAAGGTTGTTTTGGTTGTTAGTTTTTTGGATCTTAATTACTAGACTGTTTCAGCTTTGAGAAGAAGCGTGAGAAACCCATTTTACCCTCACAGGGGTTTGAGAACTTGATGGGAACGTTCACAAAACGTTCTTAGCCCATGTTTCGTTAGCTGTGTTCAGCTGTGACTGAATCTCACACAACACACGGTTTGCTGTATGATTACATGCTAATTCTCTCAGATTTCACATGGGCAGGAATATAAAGACTGGGAATACTTCAACAGCAAACCTTCAATCAAGCCTCACCGAGCCAGCACTGACACGGCGGCCATCAGGAGCTCCTCCATTATTTATTAGGCGGTAAAAGAAGTGTGTTTGTAAAGTAAATGGTCCTTCACACACTACACGCTGGAATCCAACAAGCCCCATCGCTCAGATGAGATAGCAGCACTCGTGTGCTTGTGCTTAGATTGCAGATATTTTCAGGCCTAGCCATCAATCTCACACAAGCAGCCTAAAGTCCCAAAACATGAACACTGTGCCATCATTTACTCACCCTGATGATGATTTCCCCTGAAACACAGAGAAGATTCGCCATGCAGCGACTGAAGCGGTTCAACATGAAGGGTAAATGATGAGTTTTGGTCGAACTGTTAGAGCTCTAATCAAATGACCTTAGAACTCACCTGAACCAAATGAAATCTGGTTGTATTTGACGACGCAAAACACAGACATGAGATTTCATCTGTTGATTCATATTCTGAATTTCCAGCTGATCTGCTTATACTGTATAAATAATCTTCCTCGCAGAGTCAATGCATGCACTTATTACCTTTCCTTGAAAACGAGTTCAGATAAGGTTTGCGGGTCCCAGTTTTAGTAGACTTGATTTTATCTCTTAAATGAGCTACAAAACAGCCTACAAACAAATGTCAGTGCTGTACAACAGCAGCCACAATCAAATAAACAGGCGTTTCTGACCAAAAGATTTATTTCCATGAGCTCAGGTTCGTTTAACCCTCCTGTTGTGTTAAACTTGATCTCCAAACTGCTCAAAATACGAGTTAAGCCATTCATTTCTTCTTGAGATTTGGTGAATATTTCTAATTTAGGGTCATGAATGTGCACGCAAACTTTTGACACATAGATGTGTTTTGGACTCATGGGTCAAACGGACTCCAAATGATTTCCATGCAATCTGCCAAAAATCAACACTTTTAAAAACACTAAAGAGTCAAGTAAGACAGAAAAACTTTATTATAGCTTGTCAAAGACTAAAATATGAAATACATGACAACTTATGAAATTTCAAACTCAAAGTTTACTCAAAATTGACTCATCTTCTGAATCATCTAAGGAAAATTCACTGTTTCTTCATCTGTTTGAGTTTCACAGTTAAAAAAATCCGTCAAAGGTTGTTTTGGTTGTTAGTTTTTTGGATCTTAATTACTAGACTGTTTCAGCTTTGAGAAGAAGCTTGAGAAACCCATTTTACCCTCACAGGGGTTTGAGAAAAACTCAGAGGAAGCACAAATAATGCTACTCTCTTAAAAATAAAGGTGCTTCATGATGCCATTGAATAACCTTTTTTGTCTAAAATGGTTCCATAAAGAACCTTTAACATCTGAAGAACCTTTCTGTTTCACAAAAGCTTCTTTGTCGCGAAAGAAGGTTCTTCAGATTAAAAAAAAGGTAAGAAAGAGATGGTTCTTTAAAGAACTGGTTCTTTGTGGAACCAAAAATGGTTCTTCTATGGCATCGCCATGAAGAACCTTTTAAGCACCTTTATTTTTAAGAGAGTAGATACTATTTGTATTTATTTGTACCTCAGTATGCAAATAGTCATTAAAGTAGTCATTACAAAACACAACATTAAAATTCACAGCTAGCAAGGAAAGTTCTCAGAACTTTGGCTAACGTTCTGGCAAGGCTCTCTTAAAGTTATGAACAAACATTTTCCATGTAACATTAATAGAACATTCGTTCAGAATTATCTGGTCTTTAATAATGTTGTCAAAATGTTAGCACAAAAACATTATTCATGCATCGCTTGATTCCTGATATGCTTCAGCTGAACGTTCATCTAACGTTTTTAAACGGTATTGTTTCAGAACATTAAAAGAACATTCAAAACTAACGTTTCCATAATGTTTGCAAAATGGAATGTAACATTCATGTAACAAATATTTATAAAAATACAAATGCTTTAAAAACATAAAAACTGGATGTTTTGAATGTTCAGAGAACATTCAGTAATAACAATGTTATATACTATTTTTACATACTTGTAGTTATTTGCACATCATCAGTGTACAAACAGCCAAGTAGTCATGACAATTTATTTATTTTACATTTTGTGTCTGTGCAGCTAATTTAGATCAAAAATATATGGGTCAAATTGACCCCTAACACAACAGAAATTAGGCCTGTCGCAATAATCAATATATCGACTTATCGCACAATATATGTACATGACCTCAATCATTTTTGGTGACGCGATATATTGCCCATTATACTTACAAAAAAATTAATGTCACAATGCTTTTTTTGCATTCCACTTGCGCCTGTGTCTTTTGCAGCTTCTCATACATAACGTGTTGTAATCATGAGCTGCTAGTTCAAATTTAAAAAAGTGCTTCTACAAAAAGAGTTGTAAATAGTGTAAAAAGGCTAAATAGTGACTGTTTTTCAGTAATAGTGTGCACCCTTAATTCACAGAGAAAAGAAGGTCAGGGAAAAGTCTGTAGATGGAAAAATCTCCATACAAGTTCGTTGTGCAGTTTTATTTTTTGTACTTGTTACTTTGCACTTTTTGTTAGAAAATGTTTATTTACTGTTTATTCACGTCTAATATTTTGATACTTAATTTCCATGATCTAAATATTCTTAAGAATTAAAAGTTTGTTGTCATTTGAAAGTGTGTAGGCCTTCTTGCACTATGCTGTTATATTATGATTATATATTAAGTGGCATAAAATGGTCTTAAAATGACAATAAAATCATTTATTGTAATTATTTCTGGGGCAATATATCGCACAACAAAAAGCTGTTATCGTGAAAGGCCTAATAGAAATAACACTAAAAATAGAAGGGAATTATTAAAGTAGAGGTCTTCTATTTTTACACAAATCTTTAGTATTTTTTACAGGGCTGATTATTGACAAACTGAATGAAAACAATCCATCTGACCCGCAAAACAAAGATTGTAAGCCAGTTTTGAACACAACAGCAGGCCTCTGGTTCATACAGAAGTCAGTGCATCGCTGTACTATTACGATAATAATGAAGAGCACAGTGTGTGTTTGTGCACCTGCGTGTCTCACGCTAAAAGGCTCTTTAAGTGCTGCAAACAAGCAGCACTGTAACGAGACAAAACCTCACTCAGAAATACTCTCCCTCGTTCCAGAGAGTCGAGCGGCCTGCATGCACATGCTCATTAGCCGCTGGAGAAAGGTCGAGAGCAAACGCAGCAGAAGAAGCCGAGCGAGGGAGGATAATTGTGTTTTCAGACGCTTCTCGGCCATTCAGATGAAATGACGTGTGGCGGTAACTCCCTTTCCCAGCAGCCCATTTCATCTCTGTCATCCGGAGAACTGGTATGAAAGGATACCACAGCAATACCTCAAGGCCTGGAGAAAAAAAAAGACCATTCTGCTATTTCAAAAGGAAGAAATGGCTCATTGGAAAGTCATGTTAAACATTATTATATGTAATTTGGCTTCTTTTTATGTCATACTGCATGTTACAACCACCATTTGCCCATTCTCTCAAGATAAAAGCGTCCGTGGAGCTTTGAAGGGAAGGAGAGAGCAGCCGGCGCTCGCCACTGTTTCAGGAAAATGAGCATAATACATGTTTTATTAAAAGCTAGCCAGACGCCAGATTTTATTTGAACAGCAAATTGAAAATCAGCAAAACTCAGCACACCGTCGTTGTTCTCTTGGGCTCATCATGCTGAGACGTGATGAAATAATTGTTTTACACAGCAACTTTCAGATTCACACGTCGCTTTCTGTCATTTATTCATTAGCATTTAGGCTTTAAAATGAAGGTTATTTGACAGGCAAACCTCTGGAAGCATGCTGACCTCGCTGGAGAACCTGCAGTTTATTTACAGCTCGTGATGAACCTGTGACAGTAAAACAGACAGACAGACTCTATCACTGCGTCTGAGGATGCATACTTCCATAC
>CM077222.1:680000-682500 GCA_039654775.1 Spinibarbus caldwelli | reverse complement strand
GCTATAATTAAATATAGTTTTATTGTATATAGGTTAAATACATTACAAATAAAATACTAATATAAAAAACATAAAAATAAAAACAAAGGTATATATAATTTGCAAGCTCAGTTGTCTAGAGGCATCACTGGCAAGGCCGCCGGCACCGGAGAAGCTGTCACACAGAACCAGCATCTGATTTTCTTCATGTACTTCAGTCCTTTATAGACAGCAGGTGGATTCCAATGTCTTGAGATCATGAGGTCTGGGAATTCCCTTAGCAGATTTCTATATAAAGTCCTCCATTTTCTCATTTTTCTTCTTCTTCGGGACTTTCTTCTCAGATGCTTTCTTCGCTGCGTCTGCAACACGGCACTCAAGGTAACATTCCTTTCTTTAAAAGCTCTTGCTAATACAGTACATGTTTCATTCCTAGCTATATTCCTACTGATATATGCTATAATATTTTCTCAATAAAACAAATACAATAACATGTGTGGTGTCTTACTTAATAAACTACTTTCAATAAAACAAATACAATAACATGTGTGGTGTCTTTCTTATAAACCAACATGTATAATAACTTGTAGTTACAATGAAAAGTTATTAAAGAAATAAAAAAGGCAAACTTGCAATAGGACAATTGCTTATTTTCCTTAACAACACACACACACACACACTCAAACAGGTACATTACAACATACACATACTGTACATACACACTATGACATGCACACACTACAACCATCGACACACAATAAAGTTTGTTTATATAATTAGTAAATAATTCAAATGTATTTAATTCTCAACAGTCAGTTAATCACTGAGTTGTATTTAAACATTTAACTGAAGTGGCATTGAAGATTACGCTGCGCAAACCAACATACTGACAGTAAATATTCAACACAACACATGGATGCAAATAAACAACATGTATACACTGTAAAAATGATTGTTGTAAGTAAAATAAAGATTACTGGAGTATGTTTTAGAAGAAAATACTATTTCATTCTTTCAATTACAAAATCAGTCTGAATCAGGAGTAATTAGCGTAAATCAGATCAGATCACGGCAGGTTATTATAATAACTCATAATGGCTGTGTTGTGCTGAAAACAATACTAAAAATCTCATTTGAAACCTGGAAGAAAATCATTTACTCACCATCATATTGGTCCAAACATGCATGACTTTCTTTCTTCTGTGGAACACAACAGAAGTCTTTAATGAGATGATAATAATAATATTTATAAAGCACTTTTCACAATACACATCATTCCAAAGCATCTTTTTAATATCCACTATGCCTCAGTGTTTAGATCTGTCCTGCTGCTCAGTTTTGCTCTATTAACAGATTTAAATGTTGGTCCGTTTTTGTTTTTTTGTTTGTTTGTTTTGTTTTTTTTGTCAGTGATTCTCAAAACTGTTCATGAAAATATGATGGTTTGTCTGAAACAGTCTGAAAAGTATTGAAAAGTAATTAGAGATTTAGATAATTGTTGGGTTTGCTCTATAAGCGAGAGTAAATGATTTTCAAAGACCAACAGTGAAGATAAAATCATTGTCTTGAGTGAAAAATAGCCACTTATCAAAGAGTCTGATGTCAATTTCCAAATTTAATAAGCAGTCATTTAAGAAATAGACAATGTGGAAAAATATGCATGGCTTCAATTTCAATAACTTTCAATAAATTTCTGTAATTTTCTGTTCTCAATTTAAGACTTTTCAAAGAGCTTTATAAGAAAATGTCACAAATAAACTGAAGGACACACAAATCTTTCTCACTATTATTGTCTTTTTCCAGTGAAAATCTCTTTCAGAGAAAAATATTTTTTTAAATCAAGATTTATGTGAAAAGCAAATAGAACACATAAGAAATTTTAAGATAAACTGATTAAAATTTAGTGCTCTTATGATTGTATCCCCACCTGTGAGTGATTATTTATATTGTTCTCCATTTTGTAAAGTTTTTTTTTTTTTTTTTTTTTTTTTTTTTTTTTATCCTGATGAAGGCTCTCACGCCGAAACCTTGATAATAAAAGAAAAGTCTATAGGCTACTTAAGCAAGTGTGCAGTTATAATTTATCTTTATTTATTTTATAAGTTTTTTATTTTTTTTTTTAACTGGCACCTCCAGAGGTGTGCGTTTGCTTAAATAATTACAGTATAAAACAGTGCTGGTTCCTGATTAGCATGTAGTCTTATATATGTATTCTGAGGGGGCTTCGGTCAGTCGGTGGTCAGTCTCAGCTGTAAGGAGCCGAGGGGCCGTGTTTGAGTGATTAAATACGCTTAAGCCATTCCTCTACAGACCGAGAGGCAGACGGATGGAGGAGGCCAGCGAGCCGCGATAAAGGCTGGGACACTTTCATTATTGCTTTGACCCGAGGGGTCAGACGGCACTCGCCGCAGGAGAACTAGCCATTAGCCAGCTCTCCATCACCGGATGTGATTTATTCGCACAGAGCTGAAAACGAGCCGAATCAATGGCGATGGAGCCACCATACAGCCAATCAAACCAG
>CM077222.1:505000-675000 GCA_039654775.1 Spinibarbus caldwelli | reverse complement strand
TGCAGAAATTCATCTTGACTGCAGAAGCTCTTCTGACCCGTTTACTGCCACAAACGAGCCAAAAATAAAGCATTAAGTTCAACGAGTCACAAAAAGTATAAAAAAAATTGGGTCTAATCTGATGAACCTTTTAGACGACGCACAGACAGAGGAATATAAAGAGAGAAAGTAATGAGCTGAGCTTTTCACTGTATTTCAGACTCTGAATCGAGGTCGACTGATTTTACAGTCTGTACATTCAGAGCACTTCATGTAATTATGAGTTGAAACGATCACTCGATCATGTACGACATCTGCAGCTGCTGATTGTGGAACTAGAACGAATGTCACGCAGGGAAAATACTCACACATGAATGACTGAACGTGACTCACGTGTGCTGTAGGACGTCAGGAGACCGAAGAGATGATGATGATGACATCTGACAACAGAAGACATCTGAACATTACTGATCCAGAGAGACTCACACTGCCTTCAACAGTGACCTGCTGGAGATGAGAGCTGCAACACAACAATGCATCTCAAACTCAAATTAATACTGTTATTCATCAAGGATGTGTTACACCGATCAAAAGTGACAGTGAAGACATTAACAATGATTCTATTTCAAATAAATGCAGTTCTTTTGAACTTTCTATTCATCTGTGAATCCTGAAAAATAAAATGTATCACAGTTTCTACAAAAATATTGTGCAGCACAACTGTTTTCAACATTGATAATAATCAGAAATGTTTCTTGAGCAGCAAATCAGTATATTAGAATGATTTCTGAAGGATCATGTGACACTGAAGACTGGAGTAATGATGCTGAAAATTCAGCTTTGATCACAGAAATAAATTACAGTTTAACAGATATTCACATAGAAAACAGCTGTTTTGAACTGTAATAATATTTCATAACTTCTACTGTATGTTTGATCAAATAAATGCAGCTTTGATTACACACACATGACGGTCTGCAGCGAGTGTTCACTGCATCTGCTTCAATGTTATTCTGTGTGTAAAGTTCTGGTGGAGAATCCAAAGGGATGAAAGCATGAATAAACCAGTGAATCTGTGCGCCGATCCAGTTTCAGAGAGTTGAGCTGAACAATTCTGCGTCCGACGGGTCCGTTCTGATTCAAACGTGTCCTGATTTCACGTCTGTGAATTATTGAGGCAATGCGTCCTCTACATAATGGATCAGGATGCTCTCTCATATTAAACGCATCTGCTGGAGGCTGTTGAATGATTTGTAGCTTTGTGCCGCTGAAGGTCTCTGACAGCAGCAGCTTCTGCGATCAGGTACGAACGGCTCGACTCCTTTGAGTCATGGAGCGCTTCAGATTTCTCAGTTAAGTTGTTCTTCTGATGACCTAGAAGCCTGAAAGTCTTACAAAACCAACACACGTCAGATCAACAACCAGTAGCTCTGTTTTCTAGCGCACTGGGACTCAGATCTCACTCACTTTATGAGCTCTGGTGTGACAGACGCAGCCGTCTCTGAAGGGAGTGATGGGAAGCTGCTCGCATTACAATCATCTTTATCACTATGCTGGATGTGAATTTACGGTCATTAATATGCATGTGAACGTGTCCTCGTGTCTCGTGTGAATTACGGCGATGCACTGCTGTAAATGAGATTTACACTCGCTCTGAATCCTGATGGCACGTCTACAAGCTGTTTACTAAGTCCATCAGCACTAGTACTAGTACTCATACACTCAAACAAATCAACTGTGCTGTTGTTAAATACACAGAAAAAATGATCTTCTGAGTATTTTTTTTTTCAGTACAATGAAATAATCTTAATTCAAAGGCAATTTTTTATTTATTTATTTTTTTCTCAAGTAAATGTTTAATGTTTAGATATTTGTACTGGAAAACAAGACAAAAATACTAAGTAAGAACATATTTTTTAACTTTATTTGCATGATTTTATTATATTTTCAAAATGTGTATTTGAATTCCATTAAACGAGCCTAAATCTGTGAAATGTGAAAAATGCAATGAGTACGAACCAGTGTTATTTTAGTTCTTATTAATATTTTGAATTAGTTTTATTTTCATACATTTCCATTGTTATTTTAATTTTAGTTGAAGTTTTAGTAATTTAGTTAAATAATTAAATATTTATTATTTCAGTTTTAGTTATTTTACTACATCAAGTTAAACTAAAAAATGTTGCCTTGGCAATGTAAAAGTTTTAAAATAAGTTAATGTTTACTTTATTTAAAGTAACATATTTGTAGTTTTAATTACTATAATAATACTGGTATGAACATGGTTTAAATATGTATTAGACTGTTTTAGTAGATAGATTGGATGATAAATTTAAATGGTTATTTGTGCATAAAAAACACATTAATTTTTAGTATTGTTTCATAAATATTATTCTCATTTCAGTTATGTATGACTGATGAACATTTATTACATTACGTTTATTAAATCAAGGTTAAAAATGTGAACCAAATGAAAGTAAATTTTATACTGATATTTCTGTACTTTATCATTTAAACACATTTTTGAGCGTAGAAACTGCTGAGTATTAAAGTTGAGTTCATTCATGCATTTGGCAGATGATTTTACTCAAAGCAACTTACATTGCATTCAATGCTATACATGTTTTCCAATGCATGCATTCCCTGGGAATCGAACCCACCACCTTTGCATTGCTAACACCACGATCCACAGTTTGAACTATAGGAATTACTAAATGATCAGACGCACCAATTTTGCCTGACGGACCAGAAAACAGCTGGAAAACCCCACAGACGCACACTGAAGGACTCGAGTCACATCTACAGAGCAGAAGATCAGAGTATTGAATATACACTGCTGCCCTGCTTGATTAAATTCACACGAAACGCGACTCTTATTGATTCCTGCTTGCCCTCGCTTACAGCACACACGAAATAATGACTGTTCAGCCGTAGCACAACAGTGACAGTCAAAGGGGAATCAGCTACCAGGTCAGATCTGATTTACAACCACCTGTAGAAGAGAATAAATCTGATCTCATGCCTTCTTTTCCATGTGCATGTAACTACAAATGAGGATTTGTGTTTGTGCATATGCAAACATGGAGGGTTTTCTGGCCCCTAGCATCAGTTTTGCATTAGTAATCCTCATCAAACCCGTCTCCAGACTCAGGTAGGAGTGAAAACACCCATCATTTCATCACCCGTCGGTTCCTGCAGGCCGTCATGTCTCTGAAATCAAAGCATTCGATGGCTGTCGGAGTCAAAGGCGGCACGGCGTCTCCTGATAATTCATCGCTGTAAACATCACGCTGTCATTAATCCAAAAGTAAACTAAACAAACAGTCCATGAAAAATATGATGTCAGGCCCCAAATGAGCACAAACCTTTTTATAAACAGCGTTTCTGTGCTTCGTTCCCTGCAGCATCATCCATATGTCTCCAGGCAGCAGCAGATCTGATGCTGATCTTCTCCTACATGAGCTGATGTTCTCTATTCAGATCACAACATCAACAATCATGACAGGAGCTCAAGACCCGGACACGTCACCGTCTGAGCTCTAATGAGACAGCAGAGATGAGATACCAGAACACAGTATTGATTCCAGAGAGATCTGGACAAAATGAACAACAGAAGAGAGTAAAACAACACAATCCTGCTCCTTTCAGTAACCAAAGATGACAGACTGTTAAGACTCTCCCCGATTTCTTTTGAAGTTCATTGAGAGCGTTGTGTGTTGATGTGAAGTCTGACATCCATCCATCTTTTCCCATCATATTACTATTGATCATAGCTAGGGTTAGTAATTTAAACCAACCCAGATTGGAAGTGCACTCTTAAAAATGAAGGCTCTTGATGGGTCCATGAAGAACATCCACAGAACCTTTCCATTGGTTCTTTATATAGTGAGATACACGGTAGCAGCCATAAAAATTAACAAAAAAAAATTAAAAATATAACATAGATTGTTTGTTAATGGGAACAGATTTGCAGAAATGTGTCACTGCATCAGTGTCTCAGCAATGGATGCTCTGCAGTGAATGGGTGCCGTCAGAATGAGAGTCCAAACAGCTGATAAAAACATCACAATAATCCACAAGTAATCCACACCACTCCAGTCCATCAGTTAACATCTGGAGAAGACAAAAGCTGAAACAAATCCAGCATTAAGATGTTTTTAACTGAAATATGAGTCCATAATAACTCTTCCTCCAGTGAAAAAGTGTTCTGGTCTGAATCAGGAGAGAAATCTGCACAAATCAAGCAGCGTTTTCAAGCTTAAACAGCTCTAAACAAATATGTGGCTGGATTTTGATGTGAGAGACAACAGCAGATGCACTTTTTCACTGGAGGAAGAGTTATTATGGATTATGGACTCATATTTTAGTTAAAAATGTCTCAATGCTGTATTTGTTTCAGCTTTTGTCTTCTCCAGATGTTAACTGATGGACTGGAGTGGTGTGGATTACTTGTGGATTATTGTGATGTTTTTATCAGCTGTTTGGACTCTCATTCTGACGGCACCCATTCACCAGGGTGTCTACAGATATGAACAAGTTAAATTTAAGACTTTTTAAGACCTTTTTAATACCACCTCATGTAAAATTTAAGACCAAACCTGTGAAGGAAATACACATTATATTACATACATAAATGTAATATTTAATGTGTTTTTAAATTTAAAAAGAAAACATAATATCATTGCTGTCAAAAATTCTATTTATTATTACGATATACAGAGAACTTTTCATATCTGCAGACAATATCCCATACAAAATATTCCCTCAAAAGCTCCGCATCAGCAATATTTTTGGTGGTGTAAATGAAGCAATATTTTCATCAGTTTTCTATTAAGCTTTTACATATTTAAATCTGCATGTTTTTAATATTTACCCCAGGTTGTTATTTACCTCCATAAAGTCCAATATTTTTTAAACTTATTAAATGTATGCGTCATCTTTCATGTCAAATTCTTACAACTGATGAAGAAATTTAATATACACAACAGGGCTGTTAGCAATCAAATTAAATAGTTTGCACAACAAATTTACAACCGCAATAAATAATGTTATGAGATTAATGTTTTAAATACTTTTTTTTTTTTTTTTTTTGAAAATACAAATAAGAAATATTGGTGGAAAAATGCATACTTTTAAACTAACTAAACCACCAGTAGGTGGCGGTAAGTCACTTATTCATTCAAAAGATTCATTCAAAACACTGAATCATTCAGTAACAAAAATGCGAGTGCTGCTTGGAGAATGTGCAATACTTCTGATCTTTGTTTGGAACTATTTTCGTTCTGTGAGTTTCTTTATGTTTGCCGTTATGCTCATTTGATTTGATTTCTCCATATACAGTGGGGCAAAAAAGTATTTAGTCAGCCACCAATTGTGCAAGTTCTCCCACTTAAAAAGATGAGAGAGGCCTGTAATTTTCATCATAGGTATACCTCAACTATGAGAGACAAAATGAGAAAAAAAAAATCCAGAAAATCACATTGTAGGATTTTTAAAGAATTTATTTGGAAATTATGGTGGAAAATAAGTATTTGGTCAATAACAAAATTTCATCTCAATACTTTGTTATATACCCTTTGTTGGCAATGACAGAGGTCAAACGTTTTCTGTAAGTCTTCACAAGGTTTTCACACACTGTTGCTGGTATTTTGGCCTCTAGAGCAGTAATGTTTTGGGGCTGTTGCTGGGCAACACGGACTTTCAACTCCCTCCAAAGATTTTCGATGGGGTTGAGATTTGGAGACTGGCTAGGCCACTCCAGGACCTTGAAATGCTTCTTACGAAGCCACTCCTTCGTTGCCCGGGCGGTGTGTTTGGGATCATTGTCATGCTGAAAGACCCAGCCATGTTTCATCTTCAATGCCCTTGCTGATGGAAGGAGGTTTTCACTCAAAATCTCACGATACATGGCCCCATTCATTCTTTCGTCCCTGGCGGCGCAGTGTGTTACTGATGGTAGCCTTTGTTACTTTGGTCCCAGCTCTCTGCAGGTCATTCACTAGGTCCCCCCGTGTGGTTCTGGGATTTTTGCTCATGAGCTGATGGTATTCGACCTGCATTCTGCTACCTCAATTCTCTCTGATGACGCAGTAACTACAGCGGGGGGAAAAAAAATCTTCCGTCTGTCCAATGATCATAAACAGTCACTGGGTCCGTCAGACTGGTGAAACTTTTGCGGTAATGAGACCGAATAAATTTAAGACCCACTGAACCTGAATTTAAGATATTTTAAGACTTTTTAAGGCCTTTTTTAAGCAAAACTTTACTTAATACATTTTAAGACTTTTTAAGGACCCGCGGCCACCCTGATTCACTGCAGAGCATCCATTGCTGAGACAGTGATGCAGTGACACATTTCTACAAATCTAATGAAGAAACAAACATCGTAATCTTGGATGACCTGAGCGTGAACACATATTTTCATTTTTGGGTGAACTACTCCTTTAATGATTTCTTAATTTTATAAACAGATTATTTCATTCCAAAAAAACGCCTCTAGGTTACGTATGTAACCCTATTTCCTCGAGGGAACGAGATGCTGCGTCAAAACACTCTGGGAACGCCTCCAGCATGACCGTGCTCTGAAAACGTGTGAAATCTGTCCAATGGATGGACGAGACGTCACGGGCGGGTGACGTCAGAGACCAGGAAGCTTAAAAGCACATGCGGTGGAACCGGCGTCAGCTTCCAGGAGTGAAGCAAGTGCTCGCAGGGATGCCGGAAGTATGGCTTCGAGACGCAGTGTCTCGTTCCCTCGAGGAACTAGGGTTACATACGTAACCAAGAGGCATTCCTCTTCAGGAACTCGAGCTGCGTCGAAACGCTTTGGGAACGAGGTGCCCACGCCTCCAGACTTCCAAATCCCTGCCCTGTGTGTATCCCTCAGGAGCACAACGAGGGCGAGAGAACGGAAGAGCCTGGAGTGGCCCGCATATCGAGGCCATAAAACCTGACGAAGGTCAGGGGCGTGTCTCGAGAGACTGGTTCCCTTAGTAGACCATTTGGCAACGGATGTATCCGTTGAAAGCATTACGCGGTGACAAGGAGCTCCCAACACTGGGCCCTGAGACAAGAACCAAGGTTCCCTCCACATGTCTAAAGCACGTAGGCATCGCCGCGTGACCTTGATCATGCGAAGCGGGTTTCCCCTCGGGGAGAACCCCTTGGTCTTGAGCCACCACTGTAGGGGTCTCATGTACAGCAGGCCAATAGGTATCACGTTGGACGCAGCTGCCATCAAACCCAGCAGTTTCTGAAACTGCTTGACAGTGAGTGACCGGCCTTCTTTCACTCTCTTGACCGACGTGAGGATCGACTCGATCCGAGCAGGAGACATACGTGCCTGCATCGTGGTCGAATCCCACACCACGCTCAGATAAGTGGTTCTCTGTAATGGAGAAAGCAAACTCTTCTTGGCGTTTAGTCTTAACCCCAGCTCTTTCATGTGGGCGAGAACGACATCTCGATGTCGAATCGCCACCTGCTCCGATTGAGCCAGAATCAACCAATCGTCGATATAGTTTATTATGTGGATGCCCTGGAGTCGCAGAGGAGCCAGAGCAGCATCCACACACTTTGTGAAAGTGTGGGGTGAGAGTGCAAGGCCAAAAGGAAGAACCCGGTATTGGTACGCTTTGCCCCTGAAAGCAAACCTCAGGAACTTCCTGTGAGAGGGAAGGATGGAGACATGGAAGTAAGCGTCTTTTAGATTGATCGTGACAAACCAGTCCTCGGACCTGATCTGAGACACGACCTCTCTGAGTGTGAGCATCTTGAATTTCAGTCGCATGACTGAGCGGTTCAAAAGACGCAGATCTAAAATGGGACGCAACCCTCCATCCTTCTTTGGAACTACGAAGTACCGGCTGTAGAACCCGGACTCTCGTTTGTGAGGAGGGACCACCTCGATGGCCTCCTTCCTCAAGAGAGTGTCTACTTCTTGTTCCAAGACCAGAGCCTGCTCGGAGCCCACCAGTGTGGGAATCACCCCATTGAAGGGCGGTGGCGGAGCGCCAAACTGAATGCAATAGCCTCGCTCTACAGTGCGCAGGACCCATTGAGACACATTTGACAGTAGTTTCCACGCTGCCAAATGGTCTACTAAAGGAACCAGTCTCTCAAGACTGGCCTCTGGTGTACTCAGAGCCATTAGCTCGGTGCCCTGAAGCGGAGGACCGGCAGGGGATGACCAAACCAGCTGCTCTAGAGACCCACGAAGGGGTGGCGAGCTAGCTCGCAAGCGTCTGTTCCACCCGGGGCATCGCTCTGTACCCGAGCTCATTCAATCCCCCCACATTACCGTAGTAAGAGGAGGCGGGGATGAAGAGGCGGGATGAAAAGGGTCTAGCCCACGATCTCGACACCTCGGTGTGGAGATCAGGGAAGAACGGTAGGCTCTGACGTGGAGGTGGTGGCTTAGTTCGCAGGAAGCATTCATCTAGTTTGCTTCTCTGCGGTTCAGCCTTTTTCTCGGCGGGCCAATCAGTGTTCAACTTAGCCATGGCACGAGTAACCACCTCCACTAGCTCCTCATATTGGGGCGATTGAGGGTGCGAATCCTCGTTGACGCTCACCACATCAACCTCCTCGGAGGAAGACAGGTGAAGCGTCGAGCCGCGCCGCCGGGGGGAAGAAACCGCAGAGCGGGCTTCCGCTGGATCTGGCAGGTGAGGAAGAAGATAGGGACTTGCCCGTCTCCATTCCCTCTGCCAGATCCACCTGCGAACCCTACGAGTGCAGCCGCTGCTCTGCCTCGGCGGAAACGGGACCAGCACCGCGGGGAACGCTGGCGAAGGCTCCCTCGCAAAAGAGAGCCTTCTGGGAGCGAAGTGCATGCAGTGAAAGGAGCTCGCAATGCGGGCAGTCGGCTCCCTCGAGAGCCAACTCTGCGTGACTCGCTCCCAAGCAGACCACACACAGACTGTGTGTATCCCCAGCAGTGATGTAATGATTGCAGGGAGGAACACACAGCCTGTAATTTTAAGCTTCCTGGTCTCTGACGTCACCTGCCCGTGACGTCTCGCCCATCCATTGGACAGATTTCACACGTGTTTAGAGCGCGGTCACACTGGAGGCATTCCCAGAGTGTTTCGACGCAGCTCGAGTTCCTGAAGAGGAAATGCAGTTTTCCCCAAATTTGTCAAAGCCAGGGAATATTAAAAAGTAGCCTTTTGGAGGAAAGAGACTGGAAACCAGAGCTGAGATTAAGACACACGTTTCTTTAGATTTTCTACTGCACATTTTCCTTATCAGATCAACATGGAGTCCAAAATAAAAATAAAGGTCTCTATTAGTTGCGGCTGATGTCAGCAGTCAGAGAGGGAGTCTGAATGAATCTGTGTGGAACGGCTTGTTGCTAGGCTAAAGCAGAATCACTGATTTACTGTCGGCATCTCTGCGGAAGTGAGGGACGATTCCACTGCCAGCCTGTTATTTATTCATTCACTCATTCGTTTATGAGGACAGGCACGAGCGTACTATACTTGATCTCACGCACCACACAAACAGCTATTGATAATGTGCTGTCATTAAACACAACAGAGCATCGACTGCATGCACATGCACCGAAACACTTTAGCATTATTCCCAGAGGATCAGCATCAGCGGGGAAACACACCAGACTGTTGATCAGATGTGTGTGTGTGTGTGTGTGTGTGTGTGTGTGTGTGTCTGTGTCCAGTGTGAGTCCAGTGTGAGTGTGTGTCCAGTGTGAGTGTGTGTGTGTGTGTGTGTGTGTGTGTGTGTGTGTGTGTGTCCTATGTGAGTCCAGTGTGAGTGTGTGTGTGTGTGTGTATCCAGTGTGTTTGAGTGTGTGTGTGTGTGTGTGTGTACTCAGAGATCTACAATAAGGACTGATGGAGTGATGACTCATTCATCTTCTCTGAAACTTTGTTTTTATGTTTTGAGACCCTCAACAGTTTACTAATCTCAAGAACTAAAATAACAAAAACTAATAAGTAAAAGTTAATAAAATCTATAGACATTTAAACATAATAAAAATGACAAAACACCACAAAATTACTACAACTTTAGCTAAAATTTAAGTGAAAATTTTTTTTTATTAAAAAAAAAAAATTATATATATATATATATATATATATATATATATATATTTTTTTTTTTTTTTTTTTTTTTTTTGAAACTTTTCAAAACATTTCAAAACTAATAAATAAACATTAAAACAACAACAACAACAACAAAATCATATAGACATATTTAAACAAAACAAAAAAATGAAAACATTAAAATGACTAAACCTTTAACTAAACCTTAATTGAAAACAGAAAATATGAAAATTCAAAATATAAAAACTAAACATTTCAAAACTCTAGCAGTATATCAATGATACTAACTTAATATACATATTAAATGAAATAAAATATTTTTTAAAGTCTTGAAAACCCTTAACATTTGGATTTCAGTGATGAAATTTTGCTTTAAATTCTAAACCAACCAGTACTGTTTTGCATCAGAGACCATCACAATCCCTTGTATAGCTTGCAGTATTTTACAGCTCTCAAAAATACTAAATGTGCGATACGTTTTGTTGGGTCTGTCAGCAGGTGAAGTATAAACCTGAAGTACTGATCAGTCCTGACATCCCCATCATTCTGTTGCGTTAGTAGACACCTATGAAGACAGCAGACAGCGAGACGCTCACTAGGGCCAAAAACAAACAGTGAAATCAACATACTGCCACACACACACACACACACACACACACACACACACACACACACATACATAGATCACAACACTGATCGAGACTCCTGATCCACTGCTGGATCATCAGGAAATCACACTGTCAATCATCTGATGCCCCGCCCCTCTCATTAGCATATGCTCAGCTGATGCAGTCCAGAACATTTCCATTCGATGCGTTTACGCTGCTAATGTGAAGCGAACACCAGAGCATCTCAAATCTGACTCCAGCAGCCCAGTGTCTATGTTCAGAATCACATACTAGCGTACTGCATACTGCAGAGTACATACTGCATACTGCCCACCTGCTGCTCAGTTAAATAAACACTATGCAGCTATAAATGCATCAACCGCTGTAATGTCACCTCATCACAATGAATATGTGGAAATTATTGCACATCTTATAAATTATTTTGCATTTTTGATCCAAATTTCTACAAACATTTGCCTGGAAAAGTTAACTAAACAATAAAACCATAAAAATATTTTTGTTACTTAAGATACTCTATTTGGTCCTCTCTATGGAACTTGCTCAGTGTCTACTACGTCCTTCTAATTCTGGTTCATATTTTCTTTTTCTTTTGCAAAGCTAAAAATTTAAGTTATCCATTCAAAATAATTCTAATTCAATATACTGAGAAAAACTATAACACTGAAACAAAATAACACTTAATTTCAGCTAGTTGCCAAGTCAACATTACTCATTTTCATTTAGTTTAAGTACTAAAATAAATAAATCTAATTAATACAATTTAATAGAAACAATACAATTAATACAATTAAAAAAGGCTAATATAATTAAAACATACCAAAATACTAAAACTTTAGCAAATTAATGTAAAAACCGAAAATATAAACATAAAATCTAATTCAAAATACTGTGAAAAAAAATATGATAGTATATCAATGATGCTAACTTAAATATATAAATATTAATTGAAATAAAATATTACAAAAAATGAACTTAATTTATTTCAGCTAGTTGCAAAGGCACCATTTCTTATTTTCATTTAGTTTAACTAGAAGTACTGAAATAACTACAATTAAATCAATTAAAACTAATAAAAAAAATGCTTATATATATATATATATATATATATATATATACAGTCAGGTCCATAAATATTGGGACATCGACACAATTCTAACATTTTTGGCTCTATACACCACCACAATGGATTTCAAATGAAACGAACAAGATGTGCTTTAACTGCAGACTGTCAGCTTTAATTTGAGGGTATTTACATCCAAATCAGGTGAACGGTGTAGGAATTACAACAGTTTGCATATGTGCCTCCCACTTGTTAAGGGACCAAAAGTAATGGGACAGAATAATAATCATAAATCAAACTTTCACTTTTTAATACTTGGTTGCAAATCCTTTGCAGTCAATTACAGCCTGAAGTCTGGAACGCATAGACATCACCAGACGCTGGGTTTCATCCCTGGTGATGCCCTGCCAGGCCTCTACTGCAACCGTCTTCAGTTCCTGCTTGTTCTTGGGGCATTTTCCCTTCAGTTTTGTCTTCAGCAAGTGAAATGCATGCTCAATCGGATTCAGGTCAGGTGATTGACTTGGCCATTGCATAACAATCCACTTCTTTCCCTTCAAAAACTCTTTGGTTGCTTTTGCAGTATGCTTTGGGTCATTGTCCATCTGCACTGTGAAGCACCGTCCAATGAGTTCTGAAGCATTTGGCTGAATATGAGCAGATAATATTGCCCGAAACACTTCAGAATTCATCCTGCTGCTTTTGTCAGCAGTCACATCATCAATAAATACAAGAGAACCAGTTCCACTGGTAGCCATACATGCCCACCACCACCATGCTTCACTGATGAGGTAGAATGCTTAGGATCATGAGCAGTTCCTTTCCTTCTCCATACTCTTCTCTTCCCATCACTCTGGTACAAGTTGATCTTGGTCTCATCTGTCCATAGGATGTTGTTCCAGAAGTGTGAAGTCGTTTGGCAAACTCTAATCTAGCCTTCCTGTTTTTGAGGCTCACCAATGGTTTACATCTTGTGGTGAACCCTCTGTATTCACTCTGGTGAAGTCTTCTCTTGATTGTTGACTTTGACACACATACACCTGCCTCCTGGAGAGTGTTCTTGATCTGGCCAACTGTTGTGAAGGGTGTTTTCTTAACCAGGGAAAGAATTCTTCGGTCATCGACCACAGTTGTTTTCCATGGTCTTCCGGGTCTTTTGGTGCTGCTGAGCTCAACGGTGCGTTCCTTCTTTTTAAGAATGTTCCAAACAGTTGTTTTGGCCACGCCTAATGTTTTTGCTATCTCTCTGATGGGTTTGTTTTGTTTTTTCAGCCTAATGATGGCTTGCTTCACTGATAGTGACAGCTCTTGGATCTCATCTTGACAGTTGACAGCAACAGATTCCAAATGCAAATAGCACACTTGAAATGAACTCTGGACCTTTTATCTGCTCATTGTAATTGGGATAATGAGGGAATAACACACACCTGGCCATGGAACAGCTGAGAAGCCAATTGTCCCATTACTTTTGGTCCCTTAACAAGTGGGAGGCACATATGCAAACTGTTGTAATTCCTACACCGTTCACCTGATTTGGATGTAAATACCCTCAAATTAAAGCTGACAGTCTGCAGTTAAAGCACATCTTGTTCGTTTCATTTGAAATCCATTGTGGTGGTGTATAGAGCCAAAAATGTTAGAATTGTGTCGATGTCCCAATATTTATGGACCTGACTGTATATATATATATGTCATGAATCTGGTCCATTTGTTCGCCACCAGAGGTCACCCTTCCATCACATGGACTCTCACACCACACACTACCCCGGACTTCATTTCCCAGCAGCCATTTCCCTAATCACACGCTCACACCTGATACCCATCTCGCAATCACACACACTACTTAAGCCATGGACTTCCTCAGTCAGATCGCCGAGTATTGTATGCAAATATCCTAGTGATAGCTACCCTACAAAGCCCTCTGAGTTGTCTTAGTCTTGCCTTGCCTTGCCTGTTTTCTCGTGTTTTGATTTCTGCCCGTGTTTCCTGGATTAACCCTTGCCTTGCCGATCGGACTCTGTTTGCTCCTCGTTTGGATTATTGCTGTTTACCTGGATTTACTCTCTCTGCCTTGCCCTTTGGATATTGTTCGCCGATCGAAGACCCACGCTTGCCCCAGGATTACTCTTTGTCTTGTCCCTGCCATACCTGTTTGCCATTGTTTCGACCCTGCCTGTATTTATGACTATGCCTTTAAATAAAAGCCTGCATATGGATCCGCACGTCTCTCGTCTCATCAGCCCCGTTACAATATATATATATATATATATATATATATATATATATATATATATATATATATAACTACAACAGTATAACCATTATACAAACTTAAAATACACGGAAATAAAATTAAATATGAAAAAAAAGTCAGCAGGTTTCCAAGGCAACATTTCTCATTTTCATTTAGTTTAACCTGAATAAAACTAATAAAAAATTAATAAATAAAAATTAAAAAAAAAACAAACAAACAAAAAAAAAACATATAGACATATTTAGCAAATTAATGTAAAAACCGAAAATATAAACATGAAATCTAATTCAAAATACTGTGGAAAAAAAATATGATAGTATATCAGTGATGCTAACTTAAATATATAAATATTAATTGAAATAAAATATTACAAAAAATGAACTTAATTTATTTCAGCTAGTTGCAAAGGCAACATTTCTTATTTTCATTTAGTTTAACTAGAAGTACTGAAATAACTACAATTAAATCAATTAAAACTAATAAAAAAATAAATAAATAAAAAAACACCTATACAGACATATTTTAAAAAATTTTAAAGTTCATAAAATGACAAAAACACAACAAAATCAGTACAATTGTAAGTGAAAACAGAAAACAGTATATCATTGATACTAAAATAACCCAGGTGGGACAGCAGCAGAGCATTATTCCACACATACAGAAGAGCAAGAGCACTAGTGAGGGTAGTGTGCTAGTGTGTGAATGTGAACAGCAGCAGTAATGAATCTCTCGTCTCCTCCCCCTCACACTGCATCGCTGGAACACACTTATTAATATGACTGAGAACACGCATGCACGCTGGCTCTGTGTGAAGAAAACACTTAAAATCTAATAAAGCACACAGGAAACACACGGCCACACAAACACAGCAGCTCCCATAATGCTCTCTGCCTCTCCTCATGGCAGCAGATCACAGATACATATAAATAGCAGGAAATCAGAAGCGGGAAGCCGAGGAAGCTATTTCATTTAGCGGAGTAATTACCATCAGGTCACTGCAGATCAGCTCCATTTGTCTTCATCTGCAACTCTGCATGAGAAATTAAACGTGTGTATGTGCTTCTGCATATGTGTATTTATGACTGTTAGTTAATCAGGGTTTCTGCAGCTTTTATGAATGTGATATATATATATATATATACAGGTGCATCTCAATAAATTAGAATGTCGTGGAAAAGTTCATTTATTTCAGTAATTCAACTCAAATTCTGAAACTCGTGTATTAAATAAATTCAATGCACACAGACTGAAGTAGTTTAAGTCTTTGGTTCTTTTAATTGCGATGATTTTGGCTCACATTTAACAAAAACCCACCAATTCACTATCTCAACAAATTAGAATACTTCATAAGACCAATAAAAAAAAAAAAAAAAAAAACATTTTTAGTGAATTGTTGCCCTTCTGGAAAGTATGTTCATTTACTGTATATGTACTCAATACTTGGTAGGGGCTCCTTTTGCTTTAATTACTGCCTCAATTCGGCGTGGCATGGAGGTGATCAGTTTGTGGCACTGCTGAGGTGGTATGGAAGCCCAGGTTTCTTTGACAGTGGCCTTCAGCTCATCTGCATTTTTTGGTCTCTTGTTTCTCATTTTCCTCTTGACAATACCCCATAGATTCTCTATGAGGTTCAGATCTGGTGAGTTTGCTGGCCAGTCAAGCACACCAACACCATGGTCATTTAACCAACTTTTGGTGCTTTTGGCAGTGTGGGCAGGTGCCAAATCCTGCTGGAAAATGAAATCAGCATCTTTAAAAAGCTGGTCAGCAGAAGGAAGCATGAAGTGCTCCAAAATTTCTTGGTAAACGGTTGCAGTGACTTTGGTTTTCAAAAAACACAATGGACCAACACCAGCAGATGACATTGCACCCCAAATCATCACAGACTGTGGAAACTTAACACTGGACTTCAAGCAACTTGGGCTATGAGCTTCTCCACCCTTCCTCCAGACTCTAGGACCTTGGTTTCCAAATGAAATACAAAACTTGCTCTCATCTGAAAAGAGGACTTTGGACCACTGGGCAACAGTCCAGTTCTTCTTCTCCTTAGCCCAGGTAAGACACCTCTGACGTTGTCTGTGGTTCAGGAGTGGCTTAACAAGAGGAATACGACAGCTGTAGCCAAATTCCTTGACACGTCTGTGTGTGGTGGCTCTTGATGCCTTGACCCCAGCCTCAGTCCATTCCTTGTCAAGTTCACCCAAATTCTTGAATCCATTTTGCTTGACAATCCTCATAAGGCTGCGGTTCTCTCGGTTGGTTGTGCATCTTTTTCTTCCACACTTTTTCCTTCCACTCAACTTTCTGTTAACATGCTTGGATACAGCACTCTGTGAACAGCCAGCTTCTTTGGCAATGAATTTTGTGGCTTACCTTCCTTGTGAAGGGTGTCAGTGATTGTCTTCTGGACAACTGTCAGATCAGCAGTCTTCTCCATGATTGTGTAGCCTAGTGAACCAAACTGAGAGACCATTTTGAAGGCTCAGGAAACCTTTCCAGGTGTTTTGAGTTGATTAGCTGATTGGCATGTCACCATATTCTAATTTGTTGAGATAGTGAATTGGTGGGTTTTTGTTAAATGTGAGCCCAAATCATCACAATTAAAAGAACCAAAGCCTTAAACTACTTCAGTCTATGTGCATTGAATTTATTTAATACATGAGTTTCACAATTTGAGTTGAATTACTGAAATAAATGAACTTTTCCATGACATTCTAATTTATTGAGATGCACCTGTATATATAGCACTTTTATATCTACATTTGCTCTTGTTTTAATCATAAACTCTTAATTTTGTTCAATTTCTCAGAAATCAAGACTTTGTTTTCGATTTGTATCTCCAATAAATGTATCTTGATTCAAGGATGTTTAGATATTTGCACACGAAAACGTCTCGGTTACGTAGGTAACCCTCGTTCCCTGAAGGAGGGAACAGAGATGTTATCTCACCAGAGAGCCCAATCACCTTCGAGTGTTAACAAAACAAGCCAATGACAGTTGGCGTGCATGCTTTGCATCGCACATGCTGCCCCGCAGGGCGGGCATAAAAGGAGAGCGCGTGCAGACGCACATCAGTTTTTCGCTGAGGAGCCAAGACGGTGTGCCTCGGCCGTACAGCAGTGGCATAGCAACTGTGGGACGTAACGTCTCCATTCCCTCCTTCAGGGAACGAGGGTTACCTATGTAACCGAGACATTCCCTTTCAGTCAGTCACGTTCGACGTTACGTCAGAGTGACTGACGCAAATGGGATCCCTATGAAAATGCCACTATTGCTGACCCCCTCCAGTGCCCTGCGGAAGCCGGCAAGTCCCCCCACGCCAGTTGGGATGGAAGACTGCACCCCGACCATGGGCTGAAGGTCTGGCGGCAAGACGGGGTAAGTGCTGCGTTGCCATGCCATCTCAGGACCCGGTCGTGAAGCCAACGCTGAAGCGGTCTCATATGAAGCAACCCGAGCGGCGTAACAGCAGCTGCGGATGCCATATGCCCCAGGAACCTCTGAAACTGTTTCAGTGGAACCGCCCTCTTGCGCTGGAAAGACCCCAGGCAGTTCAGCATCAACTGAGCACATTCTATTGAGAGACGTGCTGTGAGGTTGACCGAGTCCAATTCCATACCGAGAAAAGAGATCCTCTGCACAGGGGAGAGTTTGCTCTTTTCCCAGTTGACCCGAAGCCCCAACCGGCTGAGGTGGCTGAGCACTATGTCCCTGTGTTCGCACAACTACGCTCGAGACTGGGCCAGTATGAGCCAGTCGTCGAGGTAGTTGAGGATGCGAATGCCTCTTTCCCTTAATGGAACAAGGGCTGCCTCCACGACCTTGGTGAAGACACGAGGCGACAGGGACAGCCCGAAGGGGAGGACCTTGTACTGATATGCTCGCCCTTCGAACGCAAAGTGGAGAAACGGTCTGTGTCGAGGGAGGATCGAGACATGAACGTACGCGTCCTTCAGGTCGATCGATGCGAACCAATCGAAAGGACGGATGCATTGAAAGATGCGTTTCTGCGTAAACATCCTGAACGGGAGCTTGTGAAGGGCCCGGTTCAGAACGTGTAGGTCCAAGATTGGTCGTAACCCACCGCCTTTCTTGGGTACGATGAAGTAAGGGCTGTAAAACCCTGACCTCATCTCGGCTGGAGGGACCGGCTGTATCGCGTCCTTCGCCAGCAGGACCGCGATCTCTGCACACAAGACAGGAGCATCTTTGTTCAGCACAGAAGTGAACCGAATGCCCCTGAACTTGGGAGGGCGCCGGGTGAACTGAATCGCATAGCCGAGTCTGACGGTTCTCATTACATCCCGAAAGCATCTATAACGATCCGATGCCTATGCGGTATCGTTATTCCTCAATGTTTAATCCATAATCTTATTGAATAACAAATCCTGAACTTGATGTTTCTGCGTTGTGCGCTCCTACTCTACAGTGTACGGTAAATGCTAGGCATGTCAAGCCGAGAAAACGACCCAATCCAAACGCGCTCCATCTGTTATACAGTGCCCGATTGGTCCCTACATATCGTCCCCACCCACCATCCATATCCTAGGTCGGATTACCGGCGTTTTTGAAATGATGTTTTCAACACTGAATCATCATTAATTGCGATGTGACCGGATGCCGGAAGTCACAGCTTCAGTCAAACAGCATGTCATTTGCACTCCATAAACATTATCTTAAGATCTATACATAGCTTTATAGTGTGCATAGGCTCGTTTGAATCGGGATTAACTGCTTTAAATATCAATATGCGATTTACTATGCTTTACCAATGTTTCAAAGTTATAATCCAAAATGTTTCACAAAGCTTACTGTGTACTGTTTACATTTGCGTACGTGGTTTATATAACTTGAGCTCTAACATGAAATTTCCTTGTTGCATTCTGCTAGTTGAGATCCTAATGATATATATCAAGACTAAGTTACCTTTATGCATCATGCCTTTTCAGATCAAACTAAAGTGCTAATTTCTCTTTTCATGTCATGAAAATGGAGCACATTAATTAGTTAGCAAATTTTAAAGCCATTGATTAGGAGTGAACAGACACTCCTTGTTTAAAACTTTGCTCCTACTGCTGTTTTATTTGTCTTGCCCAAAACACACCCATCTTCACTCCGCTTCATTTTCCTCCTTAGTTTTCTCCAAAGCGGCCCTCAGCGTGAGGCTGCCTCCACAACAAGGAACTGCTCTGGCTGCTCCTTTGCATACCTCTCTCTTTTCTTCCTATGACTTTTTTCTCAGAAGTGCCCTAGCGTGAGGCTGCCTCCGCAAAGGTGCCTGCCTCTTCTCTCCCATTACTAGCTATCCACCCCCTACATCAGTTGAATGTCCATCTTGCACCCTCTTTAAAGCCACCCAAATAGCAACCCCAACCCACACCGTTGCTATGAAACTTCCGTTGGTCTGGGTGTTTTCACACATAGTCATTTTAAGGAGTCTGAACATGTTCCACTAGATTTGGCCTGTACGTCAGCACCCAAAAAATATTGTAGACCTTTGTAAACTAAGACCATCTTGGGAGGTGGTCTGAGTATGGTTCGCTTTCAGTTATCAGTATGGTTCTGTAAACTGTGCATCGTGAACAAAAATTGCTCCAGGCTTACTTAATGTTTGTGAATTCCAATTTATCTGGTAATCAGATGCTTCTGTTCAAAGTGATTTTCCATGGCTATTGATTCTGGCAGATTTCTACAAAGTATATTCACAACATACATTTTTTTTTTTTTTTTTTTTGTTAAGCTCACAACATGATATTTAATGATATTATTAAATCACTGCATGAATATCAAATCTCTTGCAGCAGATTTCATACTAACTTCCATTTCTCACTGCTGCATCAGTGAATTTGCGCTGCACTCTCGCAATAACCTGACTAAAACTTCATATATATTTTCTTCCAATTGCAAGAGCAGTGACCTCTCCTCCATTAAATTTTCTTTCTATATCACTGCCGCAACAGTGATTTCTCACTCTTCTCCCACATGATCCCTCTCGTTCGTTAGCCCCTCACCTGCCTCACCTGCTCACAAAAGTTCTCAGATTCAGTCTCCCACCGATCCCCTTTTTGCAGACGACAACAATAGCCCCATCTCCAGACATTGCTTTTAAAAAAACACCTAATCAGTCCTAACCAGATCAGGCATTCCAGTAAACCAGTATTCCAGTCATTCTTTCTGCATAGATGCTGCAACTCAAAATGCCACGCACCTGTTCTTAGTTAATCATTAAGCTCCACTCGCTCTCAATTTTGCGGAAATAGAAGGGTTCTCCCTTCCTCGCCCTCTAGCTCCCATTGCGTCACCTAGCCTAATCTTTCCAAGCAAGGAATTGCCTTTACCCAACCGTAAGTCTCATTGCCATACAGCCACCAGGACTGTCAACCTCCTAACCTCCAATTTGCTGCTGCTCCAGCAGCGACTTTCTCTCCTGAAAATCTTTAACCAATTCAATGCCGCAGCAGTGAAATTTTTCTTCTCGTCTTTTCCACCATATAATCCTTTATTAATCACTCACTACCGCAGCAGTGAGTTGTCCCACAGCCCTTGCAGCAAACTAACCTAAGAAGGAAGGAGGATTGTATTCTTTATAGGCTAAGGCTGGGGCATACAGGACTTAATTCAATATTGCATACAATAGGAAAACATCCAACAGGACAGTGTGATTGGTGCGGAGTTAGAGAAACAGTGGGACATGTACTTGTCCAGTGTAATAGATATACAGAGGAAAGAGGTAAACTAATTAACAAACTACAGAAGAATGGTGGACAGCATTTAACATTTAACAGAGCTTTTGAATCCAGTAGGAGGTCATAGTCCATTAATAAAATTTCAAAAAAGTACTCGTTTAATTCAGAGAATATAGACAGATTATTATTATTATTATTATTCCCCTTCTCTGGGCTGTGAGGGAATTGGGCTGTAGATGGAGGAGCTGAACACGCAGTAACATAGAAAGCTTGAGTCCTGATAGGTCTGGGGAATAGGGATATAAGTCTCTGATCCATTACCCAGAGTAGATGGTGGTAATGCTCTACTTAAGAATGCAAACCGTCAATAAAAAATTAAGAAGAACAACAACAATTCCTAACCTTCAATTTGGTTGTGGTTAGAAGGTATACAGCTCTGACTGGAAACTAACAATGAAATTTAATTTTCTACCTATTAGATTGTGCTTTATTAACGTCTACACCTACCCCAAACCTAAACCTACCCCTTACAATAATGAAAGAATAGTAATTGTGAAAAAAAAAAAAAATTACGCTGTATTGATGTGTGCATGCCCAGTAGCGCGATACATATCCCTTTTAGCCTTATCCCTTCAATATGCTGCTGCCGTAGCAGCGAATTTCTCTCCTGCACACCTTTAACCACGTCGCTGCCGCAGCAGTGAATTTTTCCTTCTTGACTCTTCCAGTGCCGCAGCAGTGGCTTTTCCACCATATAATAATTTATTAATAACTTACTGCCGCAGCAGTGAGTTGTCCTGCAGCCTTTGTAACTAACTCCTAACCTCCAATATACCATTGCCGCAGCAGCGACTTTCTCTCCTACAAACCTTTAACAGCTTCACTGACACAGCAGTGAATTTTTCCTTCTCGTCATTTCCACTGCTGCAGCAGTGGCTTTTCCAACCTATAATATTTTATTAATAACTCACTGCTGCGCCCCGCAGCCTTCGCAGCACAATATAATCTTCTTTCGTCACTACCGCAGTAGTGACAAATACTTATTAGCTCACCCCAGCAGCAGCAATTTCGCTCCACATTAATCATTTTTATTTATTTTTCTGCTGCAGAATTCTTCCCCATCGCTCCAAAAAATTACTTCACTGCCACAGCAGTGATCTTCTCTCCGCTCCTGCAGGATCCTTTTTTCTCCTCAACATGTCAGATACGTTTTTTGGGGGGGAAATGATCAAATTCTTTTAAATTTCTCTACCACTAAATTGTTCGCAATCGTTCGCCAGCTTGCTGTCTTTTATAAGCCCTTTTTAGGGGTTTCTCACTCAGAGCTCGAGCCGAGCCTCAGGTTTGAGCCTTCTTCGCGGACAGCAAGCCAAGTTTGTTTACCATTACCTGGCAAGGCTGAATGGGCAGGCGAACTCGAGAAATGAAGTTCCCAAATGCAGGTTCGGGAGGAGCCTAATCATCCAGTCCTGTCAATCACCGCTACGACTGTATATAAGCAGCAGTCATTGGTCCATTCCAGCGACAATTCCTCCGGCATCCCTCCACCGCCCCTTCTCCTCCTCTTAATTCCTCTCTTTTTTCCTCCACACCTTACCATCATAGGGGGGGTTCTCACTCAGAGCTCGAGCCGAGCCTTGGGTTCCAGCCTCCTTCGCGGACAGCAAGCCAAGTTTGTTTACCATTATCTGGCAGGGCTGAATGGGCAGGCGAACTCGTGAATAGAAAATAAAGTGTTGAAGTGCCCAGGAGGGGTCACTGCGCGACCGCAGTTTGATGAGCTGCAGCATGCCGTCCAACCCGGAAGAAGCAGCAGCACTGGATCGGCAACCCCCGCTGATGCGCCGTAACGCCAACACACTTACTGGCTGCATCTGAAAACTTAGGCAGCTGCCTTGCTGCCTCGCTGCCTCATGAGGCAATGACTTTGCAGGCAGCGTTTTTGCACGAAGGTATCTCACGAAACTGATTTCGGACAGGCTTCTGAGGCAGCATAACAGTTTAACGATCTACAACAAAATAGAACGAGTTTTGGTGATAAGTAAACGAATATCTAATTACTATAATACTCATTTCTCGCTAGAAATAACATCAAAAGTGCAAAAAGTCAGAATCAGAATCAGAATCAGAATGAGCTTTATTGGCCAGGTATGCTTACACATACAAGGAATTTGTTTTAGTGACAGAATCTCTACAGCGCAACAGAAAGACAGCAACAGGGCAGGACACAGATAATAAAATAATAATATACAAATATACAAATAGGCTATGTACAAATAGCAAAAACACAATATATAATATAGACAATTATGGTGTACAGGTCTGATATGTGCAAATCTGAAATGAAAAAAAAAAAGTATGTGTGGTGAATAAATAATGTATAATAGTGTTGTGTGTTCCATGTTTAATGTCAAATGTTCATGAGATGGATTGCCTGAGGGAAGAAACTGCTCCTGTGTCTGGTCGTTCTGGTGCACAGAGCTCTGTAGCGTCGACCAGACGGCAAAAGTTCAAAGAGGGAGTGTGCTGGATGTGAGGGGTCCAGAGTGATTTTGCCAGACCTTTTGCTCACTCTGGATAAGTACAGTTCTTGGAGACTGGGGAGGGTTGTACCAATGATTCGCTTAGCAGACCAGACTACCCTCTGTAGTCTTCTGAGGTCAGATTTGGTAGCTGAGCTGAACCAGACAGTTATTGAAGTGCAGAGGACGGATTCAATGATGGCGGAGTAGAACTGATTCAGCAAGTCCTGTGGCAGGTTGAACTTCCTCAGCTGGCGAAGGAAGTACAACCTCTGCTGGGCCTTTTTCACAATGGAGTCTATGTGATTGTCCCACTTCAGGTCCTGAGAAATTGTGGTGCCCAGGAATCTGAATGACTCCACTGCAGTCACAGTGTTGTTCATGATGGTGAGTGGGGGGAGAGCAGCGGGGTTTCTTCTGAAGTCCACGATCATCTCCACAGTTTTGAGCGTGTTGAGCTCCAGGTTGTTAAGACTGCACCAGAGAGCCAGCTCCTTAACCTCCTGTCTGTAAGCAGACTCGTTACCATCCTGGATGAGGCCGATCAGTGTGGTGTCGTCTGCAAACTTCAGGAGCTTGACAGAGGGGTCTTTAGTTGTGCAGTCGTTGGTGTAGAGGGAGAAGAGCAGTGGGGAGAGAACACAGCCCTGAGGAGCTCCAGTGCTGATGGTGCGGGTGCTGGATGAGAATTTTCCCAGCCTCAATAGCTGCTGCCTGTCTGTCAGGAAGTTGTTGATCCACTGACAGATGGAGGTAGGGACGGAGAGCTGAGTTAGTTTCTTCTGAAGGGTGTCCGGGATGATGGTGTTAAAAGCGGAGCTGAAGTCTACGAACAGGATCCTCACATAAGTCCCTGGTCTGTCTAGATGCTGCAGGATGAAGTGCAGTCCCATGTTGACTGCATCATTCACAGACCTGTTTGCTCTGTAGGTAAACTGTAGGGGGTCCAGTAAGGATTCAGTGGAGGACTTCAGATAAGCCAAAACCAGTCTTTCAAATGATTTCATGACCACAGACGTTAGAGCCACAGGTCTGTAGTCATTAAGTCCAGTAATTTTGGGTTTCTTTGGGACGGGGGTGATGGTGGAACGTTTGAAGCATGAGGGGACTTCGCACAGCTCCAGTGATCTGTTGAAAATCTGTGTGAAGATGGGGGCCAGCTAGTCAGCACAGATTTTTAGGCAGGCTGGTGACACACCATCTGGGCCTGGTGCTTTCCTTCTTTTGTTCTTCCTGAAGACCTGGCGCACCTCATCTTCGCTGATCTGAATTGCAGGTGTGGGGGAGAGGGGGGTTGCTGGAGGTGTGAATGGTTATGTGGAGAGGTGTTCAGGGCGGGTGTGGGGTGTTTTTTCAAACCTGCAATAGAACTCATTCAGATCGTCTGCCAGTTGTTGATTCTCCAGAGTGCTGGGGGATGGTGACTTGTAACTGGTGATTTCTTTCATACCTTTCCACACTGAAGCAGAATCGCTGGAAGAGAATTTTTTCATTAGCTTGCTGGAATAAGTCCTCTTTGCCACTCTGATCTCCTTTTCTAGTGTGTATTTGGCCTGTTTATACAAGACTTTATCCCCCTTTCTGTAAGCATCTTCTTTGGCCTGACAGAGCTGACTGAGTTTTGCAGTGAACCATGGTTTGTCGTTGTTGTAAGTTAGATGAGTCTTGGTAGGAATGCACATATCCTCACAGAAATTGATATAAGATGTTACAGTCTCTGTGAGCTCGTCCAGATCATTTGTAGCAACTTCAAAAACAGTCCAATCAGTGAGAGAGAAACAGGCTTGTAAAACCCGCTCTGTTTCATTAGACCATCTTTTAACAGTTCTTAATACAGGTTTTTCAGATTTGAGTTTCTGCCTTTAGGTTGGTATAAGATGAACCAAACAGTGATCAGAGAGTCCTAAAGCTGCTCGTGGGACAGAGTGATATGCATCCTTTATCGCTGTGTAAAAGTGATCCAATATATTACTGTCTCTGGTGGGACATGTGATGTGCTGTCTGTATTTTGGCAGTTCGCAGGAGAGATTTGCTTTATTAAAGTCCCAGAGAATGATTAAAACAGAGTCCGGGTGTTGTTGCTCAGTCTCTGTGATCAGATCAGCGAGTTTCTGTAAAGCTGAGCTCACATGCGCTTGCGGATGAATGTAAACACTCACGAGAATGAACGAACAAAACTCCCGCGGCGAGTAGAAAGGCTTGCAGTTAATGAAGAGAGTTTCTAGATCAGAACAGCACATCTTCTTTAACACAGTTACATCTGTACACCACCTCTCATTGATGTAAAAGCACGTCCCGCCGCCGCGCGATTTCCCCGTTGATTCTACCTCACGATCTGCTCTGATCAGCTGGAAGTTTGGCAGATGTCCGGTATGGCGTCGTTCAGCCAGGTTTCTGTGAAACACAGAGCAGCAGAGTTTGAAAAGTCCCTGTTTGTCCGGGAGAGCAGAAGGAGTTCCTCCATTTTGTTGGGTAGAGAGGGGAGATTCGCCAGATGGATGCTAGGCAACGCCGTTCTAAATCCGCGCTGTCTGAGCTTCACGAGCGCGCCGGCTCGCTTCCCCCGTTTGCGCGTCCTGAAGCGTTTGACCAGAGCTACGGCTTCGCCAACTACAATGTCCAGCAAAACGTCCGAATAATCAAAAACCGGTAAAAGATTTTGTGGTGTGTTCTGCTGAATGTTCAGCAGATCATCCCTAGTAAAACTGATGGTGTTTGAGAAACAAAAAACAGGAAAAACGAACAAAATCAGTACAAACACTGAAGAGCAAAGCACAGTAGCTGCCATGTGCGGCGCCATCTTAGACTAACATCTAAGTTAATCAGAAATATACATTTACACACAAACTAACCACCAAACGCAACTTCCAGCCGCCATCTTTATTTTTTAGCTCAACCGTCTTGGAATGGAATGCACAGGATTGTGGGATATCAAAGGCAGTGAAGGATGCATCTATGCTGCCTTCAAAAATCGATCAGATGAAGGTATCTCAGGAGACAGGAAGTGAATCTAACTTTGTATTCGAACGTGCCTTGATGCCTTCCTGCCTTGGAATGCTGCCTCCGAAGGCAACATTTTTCAGTTTTCGGATGCAGCAGCTGTCTATAGACACTCTCTTCAGTGACTGCACAAGCAGGAATGCTCGGCTCCGAAGCGAAAAGCTGATGTGCGTCTGCGCGCTCTCTCCTTTTATGCCCGCGCTGCGGGGCGGGGTGCGTGATGCAAAGCACGCACGCCAACTGTCATTGGCTTGTTTTGTTAACACTCGAAGGTGATTGGGCTCTCTGGCGAGATCTCATTTTGCGTCAGTCACTCTGACGTAACCCAGCAGGCACCAGACGTCAATGTAACGTCAGGTTGACGTTGGACATGACGTCGGACAAATGTTGCATTTTGGTTGAAAATGAAAATCGGGTTGACATCAATATTTGACGTCAATTTGACGTTGTCTTAACGTTGGATTTTGGTTGCACAACCTAAAAACAACAAAATCTCAATGTCAGCTGACGTCGGTATTGGACATCAATTTAACATTGACATTAGACGTTGAATTTACGTTGAAATTTGGTCACCCGACGTCGCAACCGAAATTTAACCAAATATCAACGTCTTATGACATTGTGTGCCTGTTTTGTGCCTGCTGGGAATGTTGAACGTGACTGACTGAAAGGGAACAAGACAAAAATACTGAAGAGGATATTCATTTTTTGTAGTGCATGTAACATTTAACATGACTTTAGGAACTGAAGACTTTCTGCTCCCACACTCTTAACACTAAAGGTGCTTAAAAGGTTCTTCACAGCGATGCCATAGAAGAACCATTTTTGGTTTCACAAAGAACTATTCAGTCAAAGTTTCTTTAAAGAACCCTCTCTTTCTTGCCTTTTTATAATCTGAAGAACCTTCATTATCCACAAAGAACCTTTTGTGAAACAGAAAGGTTCTTCAGATGTTAAAGCTCCCTTATGGAACCATTTAGACAAAAATAAATAAATAAATAAATAAGGTACTTCTATGGCATCGTGAAGCAACTTTATTTTTACATCTACATTTACATTTAGTCATTTAGCAGATGCTTTTATCCAAAGCGAATTACAAATGAGGACAATGGAAGCAATCAAAACCAACAAAAGAGCAATGATATGCAAGTGCTATAACAAGTCTCGGTTAGCTTAACGCAGTACATGTAGCAAGTTTTTTTTTTTTAATTATATAATAAAATTATAAATTAAATTAAATTATTTAAATGATATAATAAAATTATAAATTAAATTAAATTATATATTTTTTTAATTATATAATAAAAATAAAACAGATAGAATAGAAAAAGACTAGAGCAAGCTAGTGTTAGAGGCCTTTTTGCTTTTGTTAATTGTATAATAAATAAAAATAAAACATACAGTATATAGAATACAAAAAGATTAGAGAAGCTAGCATTAGGTTTTTTTTTTCCTTTTTTTTTAAAGAATAGAATTAGAACAGAGAGTGCTAGAGTTAGAGGGTCATATAAAGATGGAAGATATGTGTTTTTAGCCGATTCTTGAAGATGGCTACATCTACTCAGCTGCTGGGATTGAGTTGGGCAGGTCATTCCACCAGGAGGGAACAGTTAATTTAAAAGTCTGTGAAAGTGATTGTGTGCCTCTTTGGGATGAACAATACTGTACTGTTCACTTGCAGAACGCAAGCTTCTAGAGGCACATAACTCTGAAGTAATGAATTTAGGTAATCCATTTTTTAAGAGTGCATTTAAGACCTTAATTTGTGAAAATGTCGATTAAGTCTCTTTAAGACCTTTTTAAGTCCAGCAGAAACCCTGTTAATTAAATGCATTTGTTCATTGTTTGTTTATGTTAGTTTACAGTGCATTAACTAATGTTAACAGACACTTTTGAGTTTTAATAATGAATTAGTTAAGGTTGAATTTAACATTTTGGTTAATAGATGATCATTATTTATTGATCGTTATTTCTATTGTTAACAAATCACTGTAAAAAAAAAAAAAAAAAAAAAAAAAGATATGATCAGTGACTTATGTCAACTTATGTTTTTATATATATATATATATATATATATATATATATATATATATATATATATATATATTACTTTAACTCATCAAAATAAGTTGAGTAATTTTAACTTTTTTAAATTATATGAATTTTAACTTGATATTTTAAGTTGGTTTAATGTGACTTGTACAACTATATTTAAGACAGCAACTGAACTTTGTGTTCAGGTCGAAATAGGTGGGAATTCTTTACAGTAAAAGTGTCACCAGCGTCATATATTCATTATTATGACAGAAAACACATACAATACATACTGCAGCATAAAAGCACTCATTACTATCACAAACAACAGCCAGGATGACATCATCAGGTGGGTGGTGCTTGTGTGTGTGTGTGTGTGTGTGTGTGTGCATGCAATAGCAGCGTGTGTAAATCAGCTGTTTTAAATGAAAACACTAGCGGTCTGCATCTGCAGCAGCCTAGTGTTTCTGGACACACATGAAGGTTTGTGTGTGATATTCAGACTGCATTAACGGCCTGCCCTTTAAGAGTGTGTGTGCTCAGGTCAGTGCATGTGTGTGTGTGTGTGTGTGTGTGTGTGTGTGTATAAAGTGCAGCCTGTGCATGTTTATGAGCTCTGGTTGATGTGCTCCAGCGGCCCCTGGAGGCCTCGTATTAACAAACACAGAAGGACTCTACCCTCATCTCATCACTGAAACTTTCATTCTCTCACTACCATCATCATCATCATCATCATCATCATCAGCGGCTCCACACACGGTGCGTTCCAAACGGGATATATCGCCCTCAGAAGAGCACTTCGGAGTGAAAACAATCATGGCCGCCATATTGAAGGGTCGTTCCAAACCGAAGTGCTCAAAACTAGCCACTTCAAAGGGCCCTTCGGAATGAAGGATTTCAAAGGGTACAACTGATGGACACTTCGGGCTCCCATGATCCTTTGCACAGATTCTTTGCATGATGACGGTGCTTACGTATGATGACGCAGAAGGGCACGTCAAGAAACGGTTGTTTGGTCCCCTACACCCTTCAACCCTTCGAAGCTATCACTCCGGAGGGTAAACCCCTTTGAAGGGATTAGGGCATAGGGATGAGCCCTTCCGAATGGGACGCAGGGACAGTGTCCCTCATCAAACACACCTAATTCATCAGCAGCTGAACATGCGTGTGTCCGTCCAGGAAACACGGATCTAAATGAACAATACTGAACAAATGAACACAGTTATATATTTAATTATTTTTTTCTGTGTGTTACACAACAGAAATCAGCATACTTATATTAATTACTGCAAAATTGTTTTGTATTACAAGTTTTCTGAACTGTTTTGGTTAAATTGTACATTATTTATTTAAATGTGAATGAATTTGCATACATTTCAAAAACAGAAATCTGAATGTTGGATAAAGCCAGGATGAAATTTCTTTGATTTTGTTGTCATATTAGAGTTAAAGGTTTTTCCAGAGGGGATTCTGGATTTCTCTTTTTATCACTCCATAAATCAGAAAATACTCTCAACAGACAGAAAACAAACACATTTTCACCATGTTTTTAGGAGTAAAATGTTGTATAAATCAGTGTGAATGAAATATGAACAAACCTTCAGATTACAGAGAGGAATAAAACTGGTCTGGTGTTTGTAAGAGAAAAAACTCTTTAAGGATACAGACTGGAATTGAAATCTACAGAGGCAAATAGGTAAAGTGCACTAAAATAAACATTTAAATGTGTGTTTTTGATGTTTTCTTTACACTAGCCTGAATGAAGACATTATATGGAAGCAAAACAGACCAAAAACTGACTAGTGCATGAAAAAACAGTGCCTGGACTTAAAGAATAATAAAAGCAGTAACTGTTATTAGGAGTGACGTAATAATGTACCGTATGATTCAAAGCATTTCCTCAGAGTAACAGTGAAGAACATGTAGAAGGAAAATAATCAGTCTGAAACATGCAAACCATCCTAGAAACAGAGCAATTAACAGCAGTGACTGAACAAAAACCTGACTGATGTGAAGAAAGAGCCATATGAGACAACCTGCAGAGAAAAGTCATAACACATTACTGTCTGCCTGCCTGTCTGTCTGTCTGTCTGACTATCTGTCTGTCTGTCTGACTGTCTGTCTGACTGTCTGCCTGCCTGTCTGTCTGTCTGTCTGTCTGTCTGTCTGTCTGTCTTTCTGTCTCTGACTGTCTGTCTGTTTCTGTCTGAATGTCTGTCTGTCTGACTGACTGTCTGTCTCTGTCTTTCTGCCTGTCTGTCTGTCTCTGACTGTCTGTCTGTTTCTGTCTGAATGTCTGTCTGTCTGACTGACTGACTGTCTGTCTGTCTGTCTGTCTGTCTGTCTGACTGTCTGTCTGCCTGTCTGTCTGTCTGCCTGTCTGTCTGTTTCTGTCTGAATGTCTGTCTGTCTGTCTGACTGACTGACTGTCTGTCTCTGTCTGTCTGTCTCTGACTGTCTGTCTGTCTGTCTGACTGACTGACTGTCTGTCTCTGACTGTCTGACTGTCTGTCTGTCTGTCTGTCTGTCTGTCTGTCTCTGTCTGTCTGTCTGTCTGTCTGTCTGACTGACTGACTGTCTGTCTCAGACTGACTGTCTGTCTGTCTGTCTGTCTCTGTCTGTCTGTCTGTCTGTCTGTCTGTCTGTCTGTCTGTCTGTCTGTCTCTGACTGTCTGTCTGTTTCTGTCTGAATGTCTGTCTGTCTGACTGACTGACTGTCTGTCTCTGTCTGTCTGTCTCTGACTGTCTGTCTGTCTGTCTGACTGACTGACTGTCTGTCTCTGACTGTCTGACTGTCTGTCTGTCTGTCTGTCTCTGTCTGTCTGTCTGACTGACTGACTGTCTGTCTCAGACTGACTGTCTGTCTGTCTGTCTGTCTGTCTCTGTCTGTCTGTCTGTCTGTCTCTATCTATCTATCTATCTATCTATCTATCTATCTATCTATCTATCTATCTATCTGTCTGTCTGTCTGTCTGTCTGTCTCTGTCTGTCTGTCTGTCTGACTGTCTGTCTGTCTGTCTGTCTGTCTGTCTGTCTCTGACAGTCTGTCTGTCTGTCTGTCTGACTGTCTGTCTGTTTGTCTCTGACAGTCTGTCTGTCTGTCTCTGTCTGACTGTCTGTATGTCTCTGACTGTCTGTCTGACTGTCTGTCTGTCTGTCTGTCTGTCTGTCTGTCTGTCTCTGTCTGACTGTCTGTCTGTCTGTCTGTCTCTGTTTGACTGACTGTCTCAGTCTGTCTGTCTGACTGTCTGTCTGTCTGTCTCTGACTGTTTGACTGTCTGTCTCTGTCTGTCTGTCTGTCTGACTGTCTGTCTGTCTGTCTGTCTCTGACTGTTTGACTGTCTGTCTCTGTCTGTCTGTCTGACTGTCTGTCTCTGTCTGTCTGTCTGTCTCTGACTGTTTGACTGTCTGTCTCTGTCTGTCTTTGTCTGACTGTCTGTCTGTCTGTAACCACCGACAGCAGGGAATTCTGTCAGTACAGCAGAAGTTCTTCAACACAAAGCGTCTGTGGCTCTCTCCTCGGTAACCCAGATGAGACTGTGTCAGATGTGAGTGTTGCACCTGCGGGTCTGCGACCGTCATCACACCTGAGGATCTGCTGACTAATGGGCTGAGAAATGGGTGATTAGTAATAATAATAACCATCAACACCAGTTAGTGCTTACAAACAGGGTTGAATGCAGGTGAAGAATGGCACTGCTTTATAATTTATCATTGGTGTCATTGTAAAATGCGATGTTGAGTCCCTCACACAACAGCATATTAAACATCTGAACACCAACAGATATTACAGGTATAAATATGAAGTGAGCCACTTCACCTGGATTTATCATAAAAATACACAAAATACACTTCTTACTGCTTTTGTATTTTTGAAACAATGTAAATAAATCAATGTTCTGAGTGGGTTTCTGCAGTCCTGATTAAGGTAAATGTAAGACTTTTTAAAGACCTTTTTAAGACCAAATAAAGATGGTCTCTAATACTGTACCATCTGATCATACTGCAAAAAAAAAGAAAAAAAGAACAAATATCTGCCAGTAGGCTCAGAAAAATCAGCTCAAATAGAAAATAAGTTCTCATTCATCAGATATTTGTTCTTATTTTAAGCATAAACTCACTACATTTTGTTTAGATTTTCAAGACTTCATTTTACATTTGCATCTCCAGTAATCTTGATTTAAGGATGTGTAGATATTGGTACTGGAAAACAAAAATTCTGAGGAAGATATGTGTTTGTGTGTGTGTGTGTGTGTTTTCAGATTCAGATGGGTCTCACACAGATCTCATGTGGTCTGTCGGTCAGCGTGTCTCATTGCTGCGGTCACATCTGCTGAAGAGGCCTGGAGAAAATAAAACACACACACATGTTTGTTCTTCTATCATGGTAAGAGTTCGTCTGTTTCTATTCTGAACTAATGATATTTTCCACCCCTAAACATCCACACAAACCTGTCTGCATTTAGGGGGCTCATTAAGACTACCTCTAATCAAGAGACAAATCTGACGTTACTCATGTTGATTGAACATCAGACCACTTTTATTTATTTCTATAACGTTTTACACAAACTGTTTCAAAGAAGCTTCACGGTAATAAACAGGAAAATAACAGTATTAATGTTAATCAAATATGACACAAATCTAAATTCTGCAGTAAAGCAGCTCTACAGAAGACAACAGTGACATTATTCAGATCAATTCAGTTCAGTTCAGTTCAATAACATGATTTATGTCCTCATATCTGACCCATATTCGTGTTTTGTAATGACTCAAATGTCAAAGAAGTGCTTTTAAAAGCATCAATAGCACATCAATCGCCATGTTGACTAGAATGAGTGTTTCAGTCTAACGTGTTTTCATGTTCACAAAAAACATTCAGAGTTTCACCTGCACTGGGACAGATCTACTACACGAAATCATTTTTAATTTACATTTCTGTAGATCCGACTGATGCTAAATTGTATTTTTGGCAGCTCGTGAAATGGATCACAATATAAACATTGAACCGCTCTTTCTGGAACATCGTGAACTGCACAGTCAAGCTGAAGGATAAAGTTTGTCCTGTTTAATTCATTATTGTTAATCTGAATGTACAAAGCAACTTATTTACTGAATTAACTGTGATATTAACAACACTCACTGGAACAAGAGCGCATTTACATCTGTCAATCAGATCCAGATGCGCGTGCATGCATTCATTACTACAGCAACAGACTCCCATGCGTTTCTTTCATAATTGTCATTTTTCAGATAGAGAAAGTAATAATAAATATCATTGTATTTCAAATGAAAATACAACAAAATGTGTTATAAAATGTTCGTTTTCAGTATTTCCTGATCCTGAAGGACGACGAGAGCATCGGCGCGATCGTGCTGCACGCGGGGGTGAACGACACCAGGCTGCGGCAGACGGAGACACTGAAGAGGGACTTCAGGAGCCTGATCGAGACGGTGCTCAGTGCATCACCCGCGGCGATGATCATCGTGTCTGGACCGCTTCCCACGTATCGACGAGGACACGAAAGGTTCAGTAGACTTTTTGCTTTAAACGAATGGTTATTGTCATGGTGTAAAGAACAGAAACTGCTCTTTGTTAATAATTGGAATCTTTTCTGGGAGCGTCCTAGGCTTTTCCGCGCTGATGGCCTGCACCCCAGCAGAGTCGGAGCAGAACTCCTGTCGGACAACATCTCCAGGACTCTACACTCCATATGACTAGTAAGCCCATTCTCAAATAACTGCTATGATGACTTTTGTTCTACCCACTTAAATGATAGAAATATTTGTGCTGTCCAATCTATAAAGACTGTGTCTGTTCCCCGAACAGTGAAGCCAACATATAAATTTAATGCAGGATCTAGAAATAATCTGATCGTGATTAAACCAGAAAAACGCAAAACAAATAAACAAACGCAATTTTTAAAGCTTGGGCTCCTAAACATTAGATCACTCGCACCCAAAGCAGTTATTGTAAATGAAATGATCACAGATAATAGTTTTGATGTGCTCTGCTTGACTGAAACCTGGCTCAAACCAAATGATTATATTGGTCTAAATGAGTCTACTCCACTAAGCTACTGTTATTGTCATGAATCCGGCCTATGAACTTCCGTTTACCCACCACCAGAGGTCACTCGCTCACCACATTGACTCTTGCACTACACTACTGTTGCACGTCACCCCCAGGACTTCAATTCCCATCATCCATTGCACTGACAACTCACACCCAGCAGCCATCTCCCTAATAACACGCTCACACCTGAGACTCATTACATTATCACACACACTACATAAGCCATGGACTTCCTCAGTGTCACTGCCGAGTATTGATCTGCATTTAGCACTCTTCAAGCGCTAGCTGCCTTACCATGCCATTCCGTGTTTCTGTTCAGTTCTAGTATTGTCCTGCATTTTTCCCTCCCCTAGTGTTAGCTGCGATACGGAACCTGTTTCTGGTTTTCTAGTCTGTGTTCCCTGTATTTACCCCTGTCTCACCGTTCGGACTCTGTTTGCACCTGCTTGGATTATATCTGTGTACCTGGACTATCTCTCTGCCTTGCCCTTTGGATATTGTTCGCACCTTGCCTGGATTATTGCTCACGTTTTGGATTACCTCTCTCGTCTAGCCCTCTATATACCTGTTTGCCTTTGTTCGACCCTGCCTGTATTTGACCATGTTTCACAATAAAAGCTTGCACTTGGATCCGCACGTCTCACGTCTCATCAGCCCTGTTACTGTTATAAGCATGAGCCCCGTCAGACTGGCCGTGGCGGCGGTGTTGCAGCAATATATAGTGATATTCTCAATGTTACCCAGAAAACAGGATACAGGTTTAACTCATTTGAATTACTTCTGCTTAATGTTACACTGTCAGATATGCAAAAGAAATCTCTCCTATCTCTTGCTCTGGCTACTGTGTATAGACCGCCAGGGCCGAATACAGATTTCTTAAAAGAATTTGCAGATTTCCTCTCAGACCTATTGGTTACTGTTGATAAAGCGACAATTGTTGCAGATTTTAACATTCACGTTGATAATACAAATGATGCATTAGGACTTGCGTTTACTGACCTAATAAACTCTTTTGGAGTCAAGCAAAACGTCACCGGGCCCACTCATCGTTTTAATTATACGCTAGATTTAATTATATCGCATGGAATTGATCTTACTGACATAGATATCGTACCTCAAAGTGATGATGTTACTGACCATTTCCTAGTATCGTGCATGCTGAGTATTACTGATATTACCCTTACAAAAAATAACTGCAGTACACTGAAGTACAACTGGACATTTGCAGTATAATGAAGTACAGATACAATATAACTGCAGTTCAGTGATATGCTGAAATGTATCTGAAGATTTCAGATGCAAAAACTTGTAAGTCTGTCTGATTAAATTTATTTTATTTATTTTTTATGAGCATGTTTGTTTAAATAAAGCTCCAATGAATAGGTTGAGTCATTTCACTTTAATGGTAATGAGGTTCTTTTCATTTCCATTAAAGTCTTCATGTATAGGCCCTGTACTGCAGTTATGCTGTATTGTGCAACATGTAGCAAGTGCTGTGGATACAGTAGACATGGCAAGTATTTTTTTATTATTATTATTTATTTAATTTTTATTTTATTTTTGCAATGTAGACTTCCTATAAAATATTCGTACAAAACAATATTTTTGTACAAAAGAAAAAAATAAAAAATAAATAAATATTTGCCTATGGAACATTTCACCCACATATATGAATAGCCCGCGCGTGAGATCTTCCTTCGCGCCAACGGTTATTGTCCTGACAACGAGTCTCGTGAGCAGCTGATTATCAGTGTGGATATAAAATCAGGATGGATATAAAAGTTTAAAATACGTTTTGGTTTGACAACATCATTCATATGTGAACTATCACAATTAAAGCTCAAAGATATAACAACATTACACCCCGAGACCATTCACAAGTGTGACAAAAGAGAAGAAACGCTTTCCGGAAGAAGTTCACCAGGCGAGGTGGAGCGAGTCATCCAGTTTAGCGGTGAGTATAATGTCTAATGTCCTCATATATCTTTAGTTATGATTTTAGAGAGATGTAAAAAGACTTAACGGATATCTTATTAAACCCGCTGAGATGAGAGGAAGATGAGAGGAAACGCCGCTTCAGTACAGATCTGTACCGCCCGCGGGTCTGTGCACGAGGAGCTTATGATATACAGAACACACAGAACACAAGTCTGATAGAGAGACAAAACAACTGCTTTAATCCTGTTTCACTACACTTTTACTATAATAAAACACATTATAATTATAGGCTATTATAAGATCTTAAAATTTAATCTAATAAAACATCAACATCTCAGTCCAACTAGTGACAACCCTGTGTATAGATGCACTTAATTATGCTTTGGCTTTTATGGAAAATTAGTCGTCATTGTCCAGTTCAGTTCTCATTCCAATAGCAACAGCACATCATTTATAATAATGAATGGACAAAATTGCACTGGACATACTGTCTATTTGTTTGTTTGTTTCTAGGAGAGCATCAACCCCTGACTGACATGAGGAAAAAATCATTGAAAAGTGTTCAGTGTTCAGTGTACCCCTGTTTCCTGCAGAGAAAGCATTAGGAAAGAGAGAAGAGAGACAGTGAAAAGGCACTCAACAGATGTTGGTGAGACTTTATTTCTGGAAATGCATTAAAGGTCACTTATATTCTAGTTAGCCACAATTGTAAACCTGATTTTAGATAGTCTTTAAATGAGATTCATAACTCCAGCTACTTGTAGGCCTACAGTCCTGTATATTTCACACTAAATTGTGATGCAGCCTGAATCATAATCACACCATGTTCATTTGCTGGCCAGAGGGGAACTGATCCCTAAACTAAACATACTTTCTCCCAAGGTTTTTTTTCCTCTATTCTGTCACCTGATGGAGTTTGGGTTCCTTGCCACTGTCGACTTATGGCTTGCTTATTTGGGGACACATAATATTTAGCAATATTATTGATCTGACTCCACTGACACTATTGGATGAGGACTGAACTGAGCTAGATGATGACACCACTGTTTTCTGCACAACTGCTATGTGGATGCATAGGAATTATTTTATATTTGATGATTTTTATACAGTTATTGAAATTAACTGTCAACACTGATTTCAACTGAACAATGACACTTTTTACTGTTTAGAGCTGCTTCATAGCAGAAGTGAATTCTGTTTGCATCATTGTTTTTCTTTTTATCACTGTAAAGTTATTAAAAATATATCTGACAATATTTAGTACTAGATAGAATAAATCAGGATTTTTTTTTTTTTTTTCTCACAGCACTGTACACCAGCATTTATGTTCAGTAGTGTGACATTAATTTAGTGTGTGATTGCTATTTTCAGGAAAATGTACTGGTAACAACTAAAAAAAGAAGACCAAAAATATGATTCAATAGAACATGATGGCTGTGCTGAAACAAGCACTCAAATAATGGTGAGCAGTAATCTAATTTATTTATTTTATCTTTTATTAACTATTATCTTTATAGTTTAGAATACATAATAACTGCTATTGTATTTCAGGAACTAAGACCTGTGGGAGTGCTGGAGAAATCAAGTGTACCAAGTCCTCTGTCTCCTCAGCCATGGAAGAAATCTTCAGACATGAAGAGATTGAGGAGTTAAATGAAATCAAAGCGCTAAAAGAAGATTTACAATCCTAGCACCAATTCAGTATGAAAACAGAGAGAGAGCTGAGGGAGAGGAAAGGTAATGAAATCCAGTTATATCAGCAATTATTCTTAATACTTAACATCAGCTCTCAACGGTTGTTTTATTTTTTTATTTATTTTTTTTTATTTTTGTGTACTCTGATTGACTGGAAAGTATGCATTAAAACAATGAATGCATAGATATCAGATTGAATCAGTTCAATCACCATTCTAAATTAATGTGCTGATTTTACTGTAGCTGACACTACAGATACGCTAGATCTAATGACCTGTAACCAAACAAACTAATGAAAATTGACTTAGTTGTACCCTTCCAGTCAAATTGTACTTCACAAACATGGGATAGTTCACCCAAAAATGAAAATTCTGTCATTACTCACCCTCATGTCGTACCAAGGCCATAATAACTTTGTTCATCTTCAAAACACAAATTAAGATATTTTTGATGAAATCCGAGAACTTTCTGAGCCCTCTATAGGCACCAGCGCAACTTACACATTTAAGTTCCAGAACAGTAGGAAAGACATTGTGAAAGTAATCCACGTGACTCCAGTGGTTTAACCTGTTTTGTCTTCTGTCACATGAACACAACACTCATGCGTTGTGATGCTCTCATGAATGCACATTACAGATCAATATTTTTTGTAAATAAGTGGTACATTTTTTTTTTTTATTTGGACAAACACTCGCGTCACTTCATAAAAAGATCTTCATTTGTGTTCTTCAGTTGTATTGCAGTAATACTGCGGTTCTATTGCAGTTGTTTGTTAGTAATACTGCAGTTGTATTTCAATAGTACTTCAGATGTATTGCAGTAAAACGGCAATAATGCAGTTTTTTCGTGTCCAAAAAACTGCATTTTTCTACATGTAACAAAAACTGCAGTATTACTTTTTAAAAAACTGCAGTAATTTTTTGTAAGGGTAACTATATGGCTCCGCGTTATCGTCCGGGCAGAACTATTGTTCCAACCACTAAAGATAGATTCAGAAATAACCTGCCTGATTTATTTCAACTGCTCTGTGTACCCATAAATACACATGAACTAGACGAAATGACTAGCAACATGGGCACTATCTTCTCTAATACATTAGAAGCTGTTGCGCCCATCAAATTGAAAAAGGTGAGAGAAAAATGTACTGCGCTATGGTACAACAGTCTTTGCCTCCACTTCATGCATTAAAATTATGTAATGAACCCCTAGCCATGGATTAGCTGCGCATGAAAAACATACAGTAATACCCATTCTCTCAAGAAAGAAACTCATAAACTTGAGCGCAAATGGAGAAAAACTAACTTGGAAGTTTTTAGAATTGCATGGAAAAACAGTATGTCCAACTACAAACAGGCTTTAAAAGCTGCCAGTGCAGAGCATATCCACAAACTCATAGAAAATAACCAAAACAATCCAAGGTTTTTATTTAGCACAGTGGCTAGACTAACAAATAAACAGACACCACCCAATCTAAATATTCCCTCACAATTTAATAGTAATGACTTTATGCATTTCTTCACTGATAAAATAGATAACATCAGAAATACAATAACAAATGTAGATTCTGCAGCGTCTAGTACTTCAGCTCCATTCATCACACCCAAAGAAAAACTGCAGTGCTTTACAACTATAGGACAGGAAGAGCTAAATAAACTTATCACTGCATCTAAACCAACAACATGCCTATTAGATCCTGTACCCACTAAATTACTGAAAGTGAAAAAGTCGTGACGTATTGTCAAGTATGGTGACCCATACTCGAAATTGGTGCTCTGCATTTAACCCATCCAAGTGCACACACACAGCAGTGAATAGTGAACAAACTCGCACACACACCCGGAGCAGTGGGCAGCCATTGCTCCAGCGCCCGGGGAGCAATTGGGGGTTCGGTGCCTTGCTCAAGGGCACCTCAGTCATGGTATCGGAGGCAGAGAGAGTGCTGTTCATTCACAATCCCCACCTTCAATTCCTGCCGGTGTGAGAATCGAACCGGCAACCTTCAGGTTACTAGCCCAACTCTCTAACCATTAGGCCACGACTTCCCCTTTAGGCCACGACTTCCCCTAGAAAGAGTTGTTACCTGTAGCAGAAGAACCGCTTCTCAATATTATTAACTCATCGATATCTTTAGGTCACGTCCCAAAATCATTCAAGCTGGCGGTTATTAAGCCTCTTATTAAAAAACCACAACTAGATCTTAATGAACTAGCAAATTACAGACCCATTTCTAATCTTCCATTTATGTCTAAAATTTTAGAAAAAGTTGTGTCTGCTCAGTTGTGCTCCTTTTTGCAAAGAAATGATCTCTATGAAGAATTTCAGTCAGGTTTCAGGCCCCACCATAGCACAGAAACCGCACTTGTTAAAATTACAAATGACTTGCTTCTTGCGTCAGACCAAGGCTGCATCTCATTGCTAGTTTTACTTGATCTTAGTGCTGCGTTCGACACCATAGATCATGACATACTCAAAGATCAATTACAAAACTATATGGGTATTCAAGGGCAGGCTTTAAGATGGTTTAGATCCTACCTGTCGCTACCACTTTGTTTATTTAAACAGGGAGTCATCTCAATTATCATCAGTAAAGTATGGAGTACCACAAGGATCTGTCCTAGGTCCTCTGCTATTTTCAATATACATGTTGCCCCTTGGTAATATTATTAGAAAATACAGGATTAGTTTCCATTGTTATGCAGATGATACTCAACTATATATCTCAACAAGACCAGATGAAACTTCTAAATTATCTAAGCTAGCAGAGTGTGTTAAAAATGTAAAAGATCGGATGACCAATAATTTTCTCCTATTAAATTCAGATAAGACAGATATTACTTATTGGACCAAAAAACAGTACACAGAATCTCTTGGATTATAATTTGAAACTACACGGATGTACTGTTACTTCCTCTACAGTCAAAAATCTGAGTGTTATATTAGACAGCAACTTGTCTTTTGAAAATCATATTTCCCATGTTACAAAAACAGCATTCTTCCATCTTAGAAACATTGCCAAGCTATGAAACATGTTACCTGTTTCTGATGCAGAAAAGCTAGTTCATGCATTCATGACCTCTAGGCTGGACTATTGTAATGCACTGCTAGCTGGTTGTCCTGCATCTTCAATAAATAAGCTACAGGTAGTCCAAAACGTAGCGGCTAGAGTCCTTACCAGGTCAAGAAAATATGATCATATTACCCCAATTTTACAGTCTCTGCACTGGCTACCTATTAAGTTCTTCATCAGTTACAAAATATTATTACTTACCTATAAGGCCCTTAATGGTTTAGCTCCTGCGTACCTAACTAGTCTTCTACCACGCTACAATCCATCACGCTCCCTAAGGTCACAAAACTCTGGACTTTTGGTAGTAGCTAGGATAACAAAGTCAACTAAAGGAGGCAGAGCTTTTTCACATTTGCCTCCCAAACTCTGGAATAGCCTTCCTGATAACGTTTGGGGTTCAGACACACTCTCTCTGTTTAAATCTAGATTAAACACACATCTCTTTAGCCAAGCATTCACATAATGCATCTCATAATCTTGTACTGCAGTTATATCTGATGAAACGCATATTATTGTTCTTTAGCTTGGGTTGAACAAATCATTTTTGCTTGGTTGGAACAGCAGCTACGCTAATTATGTCTCTATTTGTTTCTCTGTTTCTGCCACGGGATTAACATCCCGTGGTAACTAGGATTTACACAAGCTTCAGTCTGGATCCAAAACACCTGAAAAGAGATGATGCCAACCCTTCAGAGGACCTCAGATGATGCCTACCCTCAGACAACATACAGAACTATCAAATTTCGCCATAAGTTAAACTTAATTTCCTGTAAAGTTGCTTTGCAACGATTTGTATTGTGAAAAGTGCTATACAAATAGACTTGAATTGAATTGAACTGAATATTTACTGAATAATAATTTTCAGATTTTCTATCTGAGTTAGTACTGGCTGCAGATAAAGTCTTAATTGTTGGTGATTTTAATATCCATGTCGATAATGAAAAAGATGCATTAGGATCAGCATTCATAGACATTCTGAACTCTATTGGGGTTAGACAACATGTTTCAGGACCTACTCATTGTCGAAATCATACGCTAGATTTAATACTGTCACATGGAATTGATGTTAGTGGTGTTGAAATTCTGCAGCAAAGCGATGATATCTCAGATCATTATCTAGTCTTGTGTAAACTCCATATAGCTAAAACTGTAAATTCTACTCCTTGTTACAAGTATGGTAGAATCATCACTTCTACCACAAAAGACTGCTTTGTAAGTAATCTTCCTGATTTATCTCAATTCCTCAGCATATCCAAAAGCGCAGAAAAACTTGATGATGTAACAGAAACTATGGACTCTCTCTTTTCTAGCACTTTAGATACAGTTGCTCCTTTACGCTTAAGGAAGATCAAAGAAAACAGTTTGACTCCGTGGTATAATGAGCACACTCGCACCCTAAAGAGAGCAGCCCGGAAAATGGAGCGCAGCTGGAGGAAAACAAAACTAGAGGTATTTCGTATAGCTTGGCGGGAAAGTACCCTATCCTACAGAAAAGCATTAAAAACGGCTAGATCTGATTACTTTTCATCTCTTCTAGAAGAAAACAAACATAACCCCCGGTATTTATTCAATACAGTCACTAATTTAATGAAAAATAAAGCATCAACAGGTGTTGGCATTTCCCAAGAGCACAGCTGTAATGACTTTATGAACTACTTTACTTCCAAGATCGATACTATCAGAGATAAAATTGTAACCATGCAGCCGTCAGCTACAGTATCGCATCAGATAGTGCACTATAGATCCCCTGAGGAACAATTCCACTCATTCTCTATTATAGGAGAGGAAGAATTGTATAAACTTGTTAAATCATCTAAACCAACAACATGTATGTTAGACCCTATTCCATCTAAACTACTAAAAGAGCTGCTTCCAGAAGTCATAGATCCTCTTTTGGCTATTATTAATTCATCATTGTCATTAGGATATGTCCCCAAAACCTTCAAATTGGCTGTTATTAAGCCTCTCATTAAAAAACCACAACTTGACCCCAAAGATCTAGTTAATTACAGACCGATCTCAAATCTCCCTTTTCTGTCAAAGATACTAGAAAAGGTAGTATCCTCACAATTATATTCCTTCTTAGAGAAAAATGGTATCTGTGAGGAATTCCAGTCAGGATTTAGACTGTATCATAGTACTGAGACTGCTCTCATTAGAGTTACAAATGACCTGTTTCTATCATCTGATCGTGGTTGTATCTCTTTATTAGTTCTACTGGATCTTAGCGCTGCATTCGACACTATCGACCACAACATTCTTTTGAATAGACTAGAAAACTTTGTTGGCATTAGTGGAAGTGCCTTAGCATGGTTCAAATCGTACTTATCTGACCGCCATCAGTTCGTAGCAGTAAATGAAGAGGTATCATATCGATCACAAGTGCAGTATGGAGTACCTCAAGGCTCAGTACTAGGGCCGTTACTTTTCACGCTTTACATGTTACCCTTGGGAGATATTATCAGGAGACATGGTGTTAGCTTTCACTGTTATGCTGATGATACTCAGCTCTATATTTCTTCACGGCCCAGTGAAACACACCAAATTGAGAAACTAACGGAATGTATAGTCGATATAAAAAACTGGATGACTAGTAACTTCTTACTGCTAAATTCTGAAAAAACAGAGGTGTTAATTATCGGACCTAAAAACCCCACATGTAATAACCTAGAACACTATCTAACACTTGACGGCTGCTCTGTCAATTCTTCTTCATCAGTTAGGAACCTAGGTGTGCTGTTTGATAGCAATCTTTCATTTGAAAGCCATGTTTCTAGTATCTGTAAAACTGCGTTTTTCCATCTCAAAAACATATCTAAATTGCGACCTATGCTCTCAACGTCAAATGCAGAAATGCTAATTCATGCGTTTATGACCTCAAGGTTAGACTATTGTAATGCTTTACTGGGTGGTTGTTCTGCACGCTTGATCAATAAACTACAGTTGGTCCAAAATGCAGCAGCTAGAGTCCTTACTAGAACCAGGAAGTATGACCATATTAGCCCGGTTCTGTCAACACTGCACTGGCTCCCTATCAAACATCGGATAGATTTTAAAATCTTGTTAATTACTTACAAAGCCCTGAATGGCTTAGCTCCTCAGTACTTGAGCGAGCTCTTATCACATTATAGTCCTCCACGTCTGCTGCGTTCTCAAAACTCTGGCCATTTGATAATACCTAGAATATCAAAATCGACTGCGGGCGGCAGATCCTTTTCCTATTTAGCGCCTAAACTCTGGAACAATCTACCTAACACTGTTCGGGAGGCAGACACACTCTGTCAGTTTAAATCTAGATTAAAGACACATTTCTTTAACCTAGCTTACACATAACACACTAATACACTTCTATTATTCAAATCCCTTAAAGGATTGTTAGGCTGCATTAATTAGATCAACCGGAACCGGGAACACTCCTCATAACACACGATGTACTCGTTACATCGTAAGAAGAATGGCATCTACGGTAATATTTGTCTGTTTCTTTATTATTCTGTTTCTCAGTCCGTGTCCGGATCAGATGGTGGATCGGCGCCGGGAGATGATGTCTGCGACCCTGATCGTCAGTGGAGGCCGGACACCTGGATGAGCCCCGGGGACATATCCCCAGTGAAGACCTCGACTTAAATACAATAGAACTTAAAATTAAACAAAATAACTATAAATATAATAAAATACCTAACTACATAAAACTATTATTGTTAGAAATTGCAACAATATAAAAATAGACATATAATACATTTATACATTTAACATTTAATTAAAACAATAAGTAAAAAAATAAATAATAATATCCTGGCCAGAGGAGAACTGGCCCCCCGACTGAGCCTGGTTTCTCCCAAGGTTTTTTTCTCCATTCTGTCACAGAGGGAGTTTTGGTTCCTTGCCGCTGTCGCCTCTGGCTTGCTCAGTTGGGGACACTTAATTTTTTACGATTAACGTCAATTTTATTTCATAGATACTATTTAAACTAAACTGAGCTAGACAATGACATCTCTGAATTCAATAATGAAATGCCTTTAACTGAAAATTGAGTGTTTAATCTTATTATTATACATTACTGACACTCTATCCTCCAATTTGATACTGTTAAGTGCTTTGACACAATCTGTATTGTTAAAAGCGCTATATAAATAAAGGTGACTTGACTTGACTATTTAGTGAAGAAAGGTTTAGGATGATTTGCGTAAGAGAGGGTGGGGCTTAAGAATCCTCATCATCCAAAGCCATCTCTTCCAGGATTTACTCACCTTTCACTTAAAATATCTTTTACTTTAGTAGTGATGGAACAGATGAAATGCTTGTTTACTGTATAAATACACGCTAGATGGAGGTCGTGTTGCGTCTTGCCGTGTTTTTTAACGACATGCCAAGCTCTCCCCCCCCCATTCCATCTACTCACTTTTGTACACATTTATACAGTATGTTCCTGTCATTTAGTCTTATTTGTTTTCAGATGCTTTTTTAATATGTATTTCATCTCTTTTACATAGTTTTCTATGTAAACGTGTTTTTTCTCATTGCGTTCATGTTTCCTGAATGAGTGGTGCATTTTTAGAGCATTGTGTCGAGTTAAAAGTTCAACTTTTAAAAACGCATTGGCCCCCGCACCAGCTTGGGTCGGCCCTGTGTATATATATCTATTTATAAAGTGAAAATGTCTACACATGATGAATAGTCATAAATCATATGACCATATACCAGATCAATAGAACCATAACTCGTGGAAACGATCGTGACACTGCGGCTTCTGCTCTGCCGCGCTGTGAGTGCTGCTTTGCTAAAGCTATCCACATTATTTTTCCTGTAAAAGCCATTTGTAAATTTTATGGGTCTGGCTTCCGGTCTCTTCTGCGTCCAAATTGGTGTGTCCTACCATGTTATTTAATCCTCATCTGAGGTCTTTTGGGGCATTGGCATCATCTCTTCTCAGGTCTTCAGTCATCTCAGATCTTCGTAAGGGTTGGATCCAGACTGAAGCTTGTGTAATTCCTAGTTGCCTCGAGATGCAAATCCTGTGGCAGAAACAGAGAAGCAAATAGAGACGAAATTAGTGTAGTTGCTGTTACAACCAAGCAAAGATTATTTGTTCAACCCAAGCAAAATAATGAAAATGTGCATTTGATCAGATATAGTTGAAGTGCAGAGTAACTAGATACATTATGTTAATGTTTGGCTAAAAATGATGATGATGATGATGATGATGATGATGATGATGATGCGATCATGTGAAAACTTTGTACAGTGGGTAGTGAGTTTTTCAAAACCATTGACACTTGCGACACTACCAAAGACTTCCATAGTAACACTTGTCATGGAGTAACGAATACAATCCGAATTCCGGAGATGTTGGGACATTTTTTAAATTTAAATAAAATGAAAACTAAAAGACTTTCAAATCACATGAGCCAATATTTTATTCACAGTAGAATATAGAGAACATAACAAATGTTTAAACTGAGAAATTTTACATTTTTATGCACTAAATGAGCTCATTTCAAATTTGATGCCTGCTACAGGTCTCAAAAAAGTTGGCATGGGGGCAACAAACTAATTAAGTTAATTGACATCAGGTTTGTAACATGATTAGCTATAAAAGGGATATCTTAGAGAGGCAGAGTCTCTCAGAAGTAAAGATGGGCAGAGGCTCTCCAATCTGTGAAAGAGTGCATAAAAAGATTGTGGAATACTTTAAAAACAACATTCCTCACATCAAATTGCAAAGGCTTTGCAAATCTCATCATCTATAGTGCATAACATAATAAAAAGATTCAGGGAAACTGGAGAAATCTCTGTGCGTAAGGAACAAGGCCAAAGACCTTTGATGGATGCCCGTGGTCTTTGGGCCCTCAGACGACACTGCGTCACTCATCGGCATGATTCTGTCATTGACATTACTAAATGGGCCCAGGAATACTTCCAGAAACCACTATCGGTAAACACAATCTGCCGTGCCATCTGCAGATGCCAACTAAAGTTCTATCATGCTAAAAGGAAGCCATATGTGAACATGGTCCAGAAGCACCGTCGTGTCCTGTGGGCCAAGGCTCATTTAAAATGGACTGTTTCAAAGTGGAAGAGTGTTCTATGGTCAGACGAGTCCAAATTTGACATTCTTGTTGGAAATCACGGACGCCATGTCCTCCGGGCTAAAGAGGAGGGAGACCTTCCAGCGTGTTATCAGCGTTCAGTTCAAAAGCCAGCATCTCTGATGGTATGGGGGTGCATAAGTGAATACGGTATGGGCAGCTTGCATGTTTTGGAAGGCACTATGAATGCTGAAAGGTATATAAAGGTTTTAGAGCAACATATGCTCCCCTCCAGATGACGTGTATTTCAGCAGGACAATGCAAAACCACATACTGCAGCTATTACAACAGCATGGCTTCGTAGTAGAAGAGTCCAGGTGTTGAATTGGCCGCCTGCAGTCCAGATCTTTCACCTATAGAGAACATTTGGTGCATCATTAAACGAAAAATACGTCAAAGATGACCACGAACTCTTCAGCAGCTGGAAATCTATATCAGGCAAGAATGGGACCAAATTCCAACACCAAAACTCCAGAAACTCATAACCTCGATGCCCAGACATCTTCAAACTGTTTTGAAAAGAAGAGGAGATGCTACACCATGGTAAATATGCCCCCGTCCCAACTATTTTGAGACCTGTAGCTGGCATCAAATTTGAAATGAGCTCATTTTGTGCATAAAATTGTCAAATTTCTCAGTTTAAACATTTATGTTATCTATGTTCTATTGTGAATAAAATGTTGGCTCATGTGATTTGAAATTCTTTTAGTTTTCATTTTATTTAAATTTAAAAAAACATCCCAACATTTCCGGAATTCGGGTTGTAGTTTAACACATAGGCTTAACAGTATAAAAACCACAGCAAAGATTGGGGACTGTTTAACAGCGGGAGTGCGCTTAGATTAAATTGACAACTTTTGCATTCACTATATACAACAACTGGAAGATCAGCGCTCATCCATCAGGATCTTATTATGCTACTTCTTATTTGTTTTTTTTTTTAGTGCTGTCAAACGATTAATCATGATTATATTCTATATTATATATGAATGTATTTAATATATAAACATAACATATTTTTCTTAAATATATACATGCATGTGTTTGTATTTATATGTACATAATAAATATACACAGTACACACTCATATTTTATGTAAACAAAAACTATTATTTTGGAAGCGATTAATTGTTTGACAGCACTAGTTTTTTATATGTTCACACATGCAATTAGCTTGTCTGTTCATGTATTTGAGCAGTTATTGTCATGTATGCAGGATTTTCTTTTTCTTTCCCACAAATAAAAAAGGCCAATGAGTAGGCCAGTGCCGAGTAGGCCAGTGCCAACCTGGCCTTTAGATAGTATCGCCACTGGTGTGTTATATTTTATTTATTCATTCATTCTTTTATATCTCTCACTGTAAAACGCTTTGGATCAACTATACTTGTGTAAAATTGTGCTCTATAAATAACATTTGATATGAAACTCAACCTGAGCACACTGCATACGAAAGAAAAAGAATGGCAAATACACTGCATTTACAAACGCATGTTACTAAAGCTCATCATTATCATTATAGACTATCATTATCTTGTTTGCACAGCTTGATAAAAGTCAAAAGTCAGTAGTTCACACAATGGAGGAAATGGATCTGCTTTATTGTCATTTGCGAGGAGAAAGCTTGTAGATGCAAGTTTTAATAAAACATCTGTGCATTTAATGAATCAATTCAATATCTCAAGCTGAATTCATATGAAGAAATGGTAAGTTAATTAATCGTTTTGATGAACATATGAGGCTCGAGTCACTGGAGTGAATCAAAATCCTGTACTGCAGCTGAGAGGCTTCAGAGTGTGTTTCCATAAATGTCAATAAAAACAAAACTGAGCGATTAACATCTCAGTCACATGGTCCAGAATAAAGCATACAAACAGACATTTGATGTCAGAATTGTTTGTATATTCTTGAGCAAAATAAGGTGCCAATTAGATGCAATCAAAAGTCAGTTAACACGAGGTACTCATTCAGTAGTTTATGCAGACAAACACACGGCGCTCACGCTGTCTAATCTCTGAAGCTCATTAGTCTCAGAGCGTTTGGCTCCCAGTTCTCCAGACAGGTGCAGTGTGTGCCATTCTCATCCTCTCGCCGATCCATCATCTCTGGAGCGCTGCCATGGCGCAGATACTTCTGTATCAGAGGCTCAGATTAATTTCCTGCTCTAATCCACTGGCAATCACAGTCTGAACACACACAGACAGCTGGACTCATTTGAGCTTTTTTGATATAACCAGAGAAAAAAACAAACAGGAAAACCTTGAAATAGACAATAGTATCAAACCCTCCAGAGCTTTAAAGAGACAAAGTGCTTTAAAGCAACTAGTTGTGCTGCAATTGGTTGGTCAATGCAGTGATCCAGTGCTGCTCTAGTAGCACTTCACTGCACAGCACCTGTTAACCTTAGTTCACGTTACACCAGTAGGAATGTGTGCGATTTTTATTTCTGTGAAAATAATTGTTGCTTTAATGCTTTAATGATTTAGTGTGAGCTGGTAGTCTATGTATGCGTATATGCAAAAAACATGTCTTGAGAGTCCAAAAGCACTGACTGTGTGATCAAACCTATTAGAATGCAGTTATAATGAGTCTATAATTCAAGTTATGAAATCAAAAATATCCCTGTTTGGATTTTTGTTTGTTATATTAATAAGATATGTAGTTAAGCTATATCACACAAGTAGCAGTGCTGTTTTCCTGAATATTAGTGCTTGAGCTCAATCACAAATATGATATTATACAACAGTTACAGTTATTCTCAATTGCTTGAACACTCACAAAACATTAAAAACATGCAACATAAGCAAATACTTCCATCAAACACCACAGCTTGTGCTCAGATTAATTTATTCTTTCAATCAATCAATACACAATGCACAACAAAATACAAAACACAGCTATCGATATGAAATTACACTGTTCAAGCTCAGAAGAGTTGAATATAGTTAAACAAACAAAAAAAAAAACAAAACAAAACAATGGAAACTTATGGGTGGTAATATTTAAAAATAAATAAATAAATAAAATAAAGTGTTTAAATACTCAGAACTTCACATTGGATGTTTTCTCTTGCAGTGTTGCAATGCACCAATGGAAATACCTCGTTGCATGGCAAATCCATCAACAGCCTTCTCTCTTTAGGTGAAACCAGTCTTTCATTTAGTGCATCAAGAAATGTGATGAGGCATTCTGTATTGAACTGATAGTTTGTATGTGGCAAAGGACACCATCATTGGAGATGGCAGCACACATGGTAATATTGACACCCCTCTGACTTGGCACTGCAACAGTGAAGCTCTGCTCAATAAATGTTCCTTCCGCGTCTCCTCACTTTACAGAGGCTGAAGCTGGCTTCATCCACAAATTAATTTGTGATGTGCCCCTTGAGCTTCAAGTACATTATTCTCTCTAAAAAAAAAAAAAAAAGCAAATTCATAGAGCAAATTATTCCAGTTGCATGTAACTGTATGGTATAACAATGTATTACAACAACAAATTCGAACAAAGCAAATCAAAATTGACATTTTGGCAAACACAAAAATGGGACTGATGAAACATCTGCATTACTATAGACAAAGTTTGTTCTGCCAACAGGGAAATACAGTAAAGCTGAAATACAGAGTGGTATACAGTAACATTGTGATTTACCTGTTGTCATTTTGAAAAATGCCTGGCAACAGATGCCACTGCAGTGCAGTTGGACCCTTTGTCCAGCCTCTCTAAAGGACAAACTGTGATTGATGACATGGTCAGTAATTGTTTCCTGAATTTCATTTGAATCTAGCGCTGTATTTTCTCATTTTACAGTAATGCAGCTTCTCCACCATGTATGCAAACTTCTCTTTCTCTGGCCCTCTGCCATAGTCTTTTACTCTCTTTCCATGCCTTTGGCCTCTTTGAACCATACTTGCATGCAAATAGCAGGACAGAGGTGGAATCTTTTGTAGAGGGATGAGGACTGATTGCTGATTGAAGAGTTGGGCAAACAAGTTTCACACAGGTGCATTAGAGATTCATAATTATGCAAGTACTTTCTATCAGCTGTGAATAGATGTTTTCCTTTTGTTCAACACAGTGAATCCAATAGAGTTTGGGGTCTTTCAATGAGATCTGTGGTGACTGTTTTGACAAAGGGTGTGAAAAATGTGTGAAACAAATGAAAAAGGTTATGAAGAATACTTCTGCTGTGCTAAGAATGTGATGATGAAGCTCAAGTGGATCCCAATTTCACTGAGTGTGTCTTAGCCATTGAGAAAAACTGTAATAAGAAGACAAGAATATGTTAATATTGAGTTACATTTTAGACACATATTGTCTGCATAGTTCCAAACAAATAGTTCCAAACAAAGACAAAACAGAACATTTGTACATCTCAGAGCAACATTGCCATGTCTTTCCTGAACAAATCTGTTTTTCAACTAATCATTTGAATCAATGATTGAATGATGCATTCATAAAGAGCTGTCTTGTTTGCTTGTTGTAGGTTCTACAAGAATAGGTCTCTGCAGCAAAGTAATGGGAGTTACCAGATACAGCTGTTTTTCAACCATGTTACCTGATTGGCTGACGTAATAGTGACGGTAGGTTTAGAGGTGGGGTTAGGTCAGGGGGATCATTTTGATTGTATAATTTAGAAACACCCAGCAGCTTAAAAATGCCCAGAAATTCAGAAACGCCCATTTTTGCTCTGCAGAGACCTCAATCTCAGTTTCTAAATGAATCAGACATTTTGAACCAATGAATGATTCCATGCATCACTCATTAGAATAAGGACTTGCCGCCACCTACTGGCAGTTTTACTGTTATATTTGATTATCCATGACGACTAAAGGTCCTTGCACACTGAGTCCGAAATTTTTGTATGCATTTTTTTTTTCTTCATTTTTTCATATTCATCATCCTTTCCTTTCAAAATGCGGATGTGAAAACACAGAAAATTGAACCTGATCCGAATTTTTTTTATGACGGTTTTGGAGGCAGTGTGTAAACGTGACTGACACATGGTGAGGTTGTAGGCTATTTCTTTTTTAAAATGCAAAAATTTCGGACTCTGTGCAAAGAGTTTGTGCTTAGACCAGCACAAAAACACACTAAACATATTTTTTAAATTATTGTTACCTAATCCCCAAAATATCGAGATATCATTTTTGTCAATATTGCACAAACCTAGACACCACTTCAACTCATATTTGAAGAAAATACGAAAGGGGCTCACCGTGGCAAAACTCTGCACTAAGTGGTAGCTAAGGTTTTCTGGGTGGTTGCTTGGGCATTGCTATGTGGCTGTGAGGTATCATATAAACTCATATGACTCTGAAACTGTTTGAAATTCATGTCTAGTCGATGTCCTTTGAGGTAATTAATGTTTTATATGTAGCGTATGAGATGGCGTTTCCCTCTAAGACGTCACGCACATTTTGCTGTCCAGGGTTTAATTGGGGCCCGTCTTAATCCTCTCGTGTCACCGAGCGCCATTTGCAGCACACTCCATTATGGATGGACGATTAATGTTGACATCATGAATATGCTGGAGTGAATATTAAGTGCTCAGTCCAGCGTGACCACACACACACACACTCACATACACATAATAATTAGCAGGAGGTGCAAGATGAGATGATCTTTAGCAGCAAACACACATCAACAAACACACTATACAGAGCTCTGCTCCAAACACTTGTGAGCTGCCTACCTAGACAGCATCACATCAGACGTGTAGTGTGTTATCATGGTCCAGTTAACTCCTGCTGCAGCATTAATAGGGCAAAAGTATTTCAATCATTTATGGCCCGTTCCAGCGCTGCACTGCTCTAATACTCCACTCAAACCTGCTTTGGTAGCAGTATTTAAAGCATTTTTTCCACTTGGTATAATGGCTTATATTTTTATTTCTCATTTGTAAGATGTTTTGGATAAAAGCGTCCATTAAATGAATAAATATAAATATATTAAATGCCCTTTCAATCTCAACACAAACATGCGGCGAAAACAAGATTCTGAAAAATTTTGGGCTTGATGATTCATTTGTACTGTGCTGCAATTAAAAATAATTTGATATGCACATTATATATATATATATATATATACATACATACACACACACACACACACATATATATATATATATATATATATATATATATAATACACACACACACAGATTAATGATTTTAATGATTAATAATCAAAAATATTTTTAATGTTTTATATATATATATATATATATATATATATATATATATATATATATATATATATATATATATATATATATTGCTGGTAAAGTGGATGTCCTTTAGTTCACTGTGTTGATCTGTTGGAGGGAGAGAGAGAGAGAGAGAGAGAGAGAGTGTGTGTGTGTGTGTGTGTGTGTGATAAATCAACAGTGCCCCCTGTTGAATGCAGAAACGCAATGACACTCAGCACTGGCTCTCCTGCTTTAACCAAACCACACACAAGATGATAACAAAACTAACTTCACTATAAAATGAAAGTGAAATAACAAATGTATGACTTCAATAATTGATTTTTGTGGGGTTATTTTATAGATGGAATAATGAGCAGGTGTGTCTGAGGAGCTGCACGTGCAGTGATTGGTTTATTGTTCGGCAAACATCCATCAGAGGTCGTTTGTGTCAGAGAGACAGGTCCTTACACACACGCTCTGGCCCGTGATTTGCTGAAATCGGTTCTAGAGCTCAAACAGGCGAACGTCAGTGGATGGAGCAGTTAAACGTGTTTGCTCAAATACTTCACCTGTCGAGGGACAGAAAGCGGAGCAGAATCTCCATGGTTACAGTCTGATGGACTGAAGTGTGATTAATAGCAGGAAGTCTGGTGGCGAGAGACAGATGTAGGTCATGAACGCTCTGAAAAGCATGTTGACAGAGAAATCAATAAAAGCCCCATAGCTGCATAGCAAGCTTTAATAATCGGAAAGATTCACTCTCCTCAACACAAATAAAGTGTTTGTGCTTTGAGCTTCTGCCTGGTGGAAGACTGTAAAAGACTGTATGAGAGTTTATGAGACTGTATGGAAGTGAATGAGAGTGTATGTAAATGTATGAGACTGTATGAGAACATTTGACACTGTATGAAACTGTGTGAGAGTATATGAGAGTGTGTGAGAGTGTATGAGAGTGTATGAGAGTGTGTGAGAGTGTGTGAGAATATATGAGAGTGTGTAAGAGTATTTGAGAGTGTATGAGAGTGTGTGAGAGTGTGTGAGAGTGTATGAGAGTGTGTGAGAGTTTGTGAGACTATGAGAGTGTGTGAGAGTGTATGAGGAGTGAATGAGACTTTATGAGAGTGTGTGAGCATGTGTGAGAGTGTATGAGAGTGTGTGAGACTGTATGAGAGTGTGTGAGAGTGTGTGAGAGTGTGTGAGATTGTGTGAGAGTTTGTGAGCGTGTGTGAGAGTGTATGAGAGTGTGTGAGAGTGTGTGATAGTGTGTGATAGTGTGTGAGAGTTTGTGAGCATGTGTGAGAGTGTATGAGAGTGTGTGAGAGTGTGTGATAGTGTGTGAGATTGTGTGAGAGTGTATGAGAGTGTGTGAGAGTGTGTGATAGTGTGTGAGATTGTGTGAGAGTGTATGAGAGTGTGTGAGACTGTATAAAACTGTATGAGACTAGGAGAGTGTGAGAGTATATGAGAGTGTGTGAGACTGTCTAAAACTGTATGAGACTAGGAGAGTATGTGAGAGTATATGAGAGTGAGTGAGAATGAATGAGAGTGTATAAGAATGTGTGAGAGTGTGTGAGAGTGTATGAGAGTGCATGAGAGTTTGTGAGCGTGTGTGAGAGTGTATGAGAGTGTGTGAGAGTATATGAGTGTGTGTGAGAGTGTGAGACTGTACAAAACTCTATGAGACTATAGGAGAGTGTGTGAGACTGTATGAGAGTGAGTGAGAATGTACTAGAGTGTATTAGACTGTGTGAGAGTGTATGAGAGTGTGTGAGAGTGTATGAGAGTGTGTGAGAGTGTATAAGAGTGTATGAGAGTGTGAGAGTGTGTGAGAGTGTATGAGAGTGTGTGAGAGTGTGAGATTGCATGAGAGTGTGTGAGACTGTATGAGTGTGTGTGAGAGTGTGTGAGGTGAGACTGTATAAAATTTTATGAGACTGTAGGAGAGTGTATGAGAGTATATGAGAGTGTGTGAGAGTGTATGAGAGTGTGTGAGAGTGTATGAGAATGTGTGAGACTGTATGAGAGTGAGTGAGAATGTATGAGAGTGTAAAACAGTGTGTGAGAGTGTATGAGACTGTAGGAGAGTGTATGAGAGCATATGAGAGTGTGTGAGAGTGTATGAGAGCTTGTGAGCATGTGTGAGAGTGTATGAGAGTGTGTGAGACTGTATGAGAGTGTATAAGAGTGTGTGAGAGTGTGTTAGAGTGCGTGAGAGTGCATGAGAGTCCGTGGGATTGCATGATAGTGTGTGAGAGTGTGTGAGAGTGCATGAGAGTGTGTGAGACTGTATGAGAGTGTGTGAGAGTGCGTGAGAGTGCATGAGAGTCCGTGGGAGTGCGTGAGAGCGCATGATAGTGCGTAAGAGTGTGTGAGAGTGCTTGAGAATGCGTGAGAGTGTGTGAGACTGTATGAGAGTGTGTGAGAGTGTGTGAGACTGTATGAGAGTGTGTGAGAGTGCGTGAGACTGTATGAGAGTGTGTGAGAGTGTGTGAGAGTTTATAAAACTGTGTGAGAGTGTGTGAGACTGTCTAAAACTCTTTGAGACTGTAGGAGAGTGTGTGAGACTGTCTAAAACTCTTTGAGACTGTAGGAGAGTGTGTGAGAGTGTGTGACAGTGTATGAGAGTGTGTGAGACTGTATGAGAGTGTATAAGAGTGTGTGAGAGTGTATGGGAGTGTGTGAGAGTGCATGAGAGTCCGTGGGAGTGCGTTAGAGTTTATGATAGTGTGTGAGAGTATGTGAGAGTGCATGAGAGTGCGTGAGAGTGTGTGAGAGTGTGTGAGACTGTATGAGAGTGTGTGAGAGTGTGTGAGACTTTATAAAACTGTATGAGACTGTATGAGAGTGTGTGAGAGTGTGTGAGACTGTCTAAAACTCTTTGAGACTGTAGGAGAGTGTGTGAGAGTATATGAGAGTGTGTGAGACTGTATGAGAGTGTATAAGAGTGTGTGAGTGTATGAAAGTGTGAGAGACTGTATGAGAGTGAGTGAGAATGTATGAGAGTGTATAAGAGTGTGTCAGAGTGTGTGAGAGTGAGAGTGTATGAGAGTGTGTGAGAGTGTATGAGAGTGTGTGAGAGTGTATGAGAGTGTGTGAGAGTGTGTGAGTGTATGAGAGTTTGTGAGTGTGTGTGAGAGTGTATGAGAGTGTATTAGTGTGTGAGAGTGTGTGAGACTGTATGAGAGTGTATAAGAGTGTGTCAGAGTGTATGAGAGTGTGTGAGAGTGCGTGAGAGTCCATGAGAGTGCGTGAGAGTGCATGATAGTGTGTGAGAGTGCGTGAAACTGTATAAGAGTGTGTGAGAGTGTGTGAGAGTGTATGAGAGTGTGTGAGACTGTATGAAAGTGTATGAGAGTGTATGAAAGTGTGTGAGACTGTATGAGATTGAATGAAACCGAGGTCGTTTTGGAGTATATGAGACAATATGAGACTATGTTAGATCTACAGGTGGATTCAGTCAGATTCAGAGTTTCAGAAAGAAACTTACTTTGAGATTGCTTCAGTCTGTTCCTGTCTGTTGTGCTGCTGAGAGGTTTGCGATTGTAGCTCCGCTTTTTTATTGAATCTTTACCTTACTTTCACTCTCTGTTGTTTAAAGTGATAATATATAACTTAACTCCCACCATATTTCTGGTATTATCTATCAAACTAATCTAACTAATTTGATCGTTCGCTTTTAAAACCGCGAGTGCAGCGCGCGTATAGCGCGTTAGCCAGTTAGCTTGTTACTCGCGGTTCCATTCACGTTTCTATTCGCGCCTATTATTGTTTTCTTTTTTCTCGCTCCGTTTTTATTTCTCTCTCGCTCCGTTTTTCACAAGTTCATCAAACAACAGTGGTAAGTGGTAAGTTAAGTTGGTATCATTCATCAATCAAGGTGAGTAATGGCTTCTCCTTCTCTTGTTGTTTGCACTTCATGCCACATGTACAGTTTATCTCTCTCTGTCGGCGACGAGGGATTCACATGTGATAAATGCAGGGAAATAGTTAGGCTGACAGAGAAGATTTTAGAACTAGAGACACGCATCCAAACTTTAGTTGAGGATAGTAAGAATGTGAGGGCTGTAGATACTGCTTTGGATGCGACTAGCTCAGGGACTCCTGTACATTGTTCGGTTCCGGTTGTGCCCGTGCAGCAGGGCAACTGGGTGACTGTGAGGCGGCATAGTCGTGGGTCAAAACACCGCTCTTCCGTTCCGATCAGAACATCAAACAGGTTCTCCCCACTCGGTGACGCACCCACTGAGAAACCTGATGAAAGTGCTCTAGTTATTGGCGATTCTATTGTACGGAACGTGAAAATAGAGACACCAGCCACCATAGTCCAATGTTTACCAGGAGCCAGAGCGCCTGACATCTTGGCAAATTTAAAAGTGCTGGCTAATGCTAAACGTAAATTCAGTAAGATTGTTATCCACGTCGGCGCTAATGATGTTCGACTTCGCCAGTCGGAGATCACTAAAAATAATGTTAAAGAGGTGTGTGAACTTGCAAGTACGATGTCAGACACTGTAATATGCTCTGGTCCCCTCCCTGCTTACCGTGGCGATGAGATTCATAGCAGACTGTCGTCACTCAATGGCTGGATGTCTAAGTGGTGCCCGCAGAATAACGTAAGTTTCATAGACAATTGGAAGAGTTTTTGGGGCAGACCTGACCTGTTGAAAAGAGATGGTGTTCATCCCTCCTGGGGTGGTGCCGCTCTTCTCTCTAGAAATATGGCACATAGTCTTAGAGTTCGTACTTGACTAACTAGGGCCCAGGTCAGGGAGCAGACAGACTGGATAAACCGACCGTCTGCTAGCCGCCTAATGTCACAGAAGTCAGTTAATTCTCAGCACATAGAGACTCCTTCACCTAGATATCACACTATAGAGACTGTGTCTGTTCCCCGTACTAGAAAATACAGAAAACGTCCAAACCAAAGTAATAGTAACAATTTAATTGATGTTCAACAAATAAAAAATGTTTACAATACAGAGAAACAATTGATAAAACTTGGCTTTCTGAATATCCGGTCCCTTTCTACAAAAGCACTATTTGTAAATGATATGATCACTGACCATAAGCTAGATATGCTTTGTTTGACAGAAACATGGCTAAAACCAGATGAATACATTACTTTAAATGAGTCTACCCCCCAAGATTACTGCTATAAAAATGAGCCACGTCCAAAAGGTAAAGGGGGAGGTGTTGCTACAATTTATAGCAATATTCTCAGTATTTCTCAGAGGGCAGGCTTTAAGTATAACTCGTTTGAAGTTATGGTGCTGCGTATAACATTATCTAGAGAAACACGTGTTAGTGATAAATCCCCTGTGATGTTTGTATTGGCTACTGTGTACAGGCCACCAGGGCACCACACAGACTTTATTAAAGAATTTTCAGATTTTCTATCTGAGTTAGTACTGGCTGCAGATAAAGTCTTAATTGTTGGTGATTTTAATATCCATGTCGATAATGAAAAAGATGCATTAGGATCAGCATTCATAGACATTCTGAACTCTATTGGGGTTAGACAACATGTTTCAGGACCTACTCATTGTCGAAATCATACTCTAGATTTAATACTGTCACATGGAATTGATGTTAGTGGTGTTGAAATTCTGCAGCAAAGCGATGATATCTCAGATCATTATCTAGTCTTGTGTAAACTCCATATAGCTAAAACTGTAAATTCTACTCCTTGTTACAAGTATGGTAGAATCATCACTTCTACCACAAAAGACTGCTTTGTAAGTAATCTTCCTGATTTATCTCAATTCCTCAGCATATCCAACAGCGCAGAAAAACTTGATGATGTAACAGAAACTATGGACTCTCTCTTTTCTAGCACTTTAGATACAGTTGCTCCTTTACGCTTAAGGAAGATCAAAGAAAACAGTTTGACTCCGTGGTATAATGAGCACACTCGCACCCTAAAGAGAGCAGCCCGGAAAATGGAGCACAGCTGGAGGAAAACAAAACTAGAGGTATTTCGTATAGCTTGGCGGGAAAGTACCCTATCCTACAGAAAGCATTAAAAACGGCTAGATCTGATTACTTTTCATCTCTTCTAGAAGAAAACAAACATAACCCCCGGTATTTATTCAATACAGTCACTAATTTAATGAAAAATAAAGCATCAACAGATGTTGGCATTTCCCAAGAGCACAGCTGTAATGATTTTATGAACTACTTTACTTCCAAGATCGATACTATCAGAGATAAAATTGTAACCATGCAGCCGTCAGCTACAGTATCGCATCAGATAGTGCACTATAGATCCCCTGAGGAACAATTCCACTCATTCTCTATTATAGGAGAGGAAGAATTGTATAAACTTGTTAAATCATCTAAACCAACAACATGTATGTTAGACCCTATTCCATCTAAACTACTAAAAGAGCTGCTTCCAGAAGTCATAGATCCTCTTTTGGCTATTATTAATTCATCATTGTCATTAGGATATGTCCCCAAAACCTTCAAATTGGCTGTTATTAAGCCTCTCATTAAAAAACCACAACTTGACCCCAAAGATCTAGTTAATTACAGACTGATCTCAAATCTCCCTTTTCTGTCAAAGATACTAGAAAAGGTAGTATCCTCACAATTATATTCCTTCTTAGAGAAAAATGGTATCTGTGAGGAATTCCAGTCAGGATTTAGACCGTATCATAGTACTGAGACTGCTCTCATTAGAGTTACAAATGACCTGCTTCTATCATCTGATCGTGGTTGTATCTCTTTATTAGTTCTACTGGATCTTAGCGCTGCATTCGACACTATCGACCACAACATTCTTTTGAATAGACTAGAAAACTTTGTTGGCATTAGTGGAAGTGCCTTAGCATGGTTCAAATCGTACTTATCTGACCGCCATCAGTTCGTAGCAGTAAATGAAGAGGTATCATATCGATCACAAGTGCAGTATGGAGTACCTCAAGGCTCAGTACTAGGGCCGTTACTTTTCACGCTTTACATGTTACCCTTGGGAGATATTATCAGGAGACATGGTGTTAGCTTTCACTGTTATGCTGATGATACTCAGCTCTATATTTCTTCACGGCCCAGTGAAACACACCAAATTGAGAAACTAACGGAATGTATAGTCGATATAAAAAACTGGATGACTAGTAACTTCTTACTGCTAAATTCTGAAAAAACAGAGGTGTTAATTATCGGACCTAAAAACCCCACATGTAATAACCTAGAACACTATCTAACACTTGACGGCTGCTCTGTCAATTCTTCTTCATCAGTTAGGAACCTAGGTGTGCTGTTTGATAGCAATCTTTCATTTGAAAGCCATGTTTCTAGTATCTGTAAAACTGCGTTTTTCCATCTCAAAAACATATCTAAATTGCGACCTATGCTCTCAACGTCAAATGCAGAAATGCTAATTCATGCGTTTATGACCTCAAGGTTAGACTATTGTAATGCTTTACTGGGTGGTTGTTCTGCACGCTTGATCAATAAACTACAGTTGGTCCAAAATGCAGCAGCTAGAGTCCTTACTAGAACCAGGAAGTATGACCATATTAGCCCGGTTCTGTCAACACTGCACTGGCTCCTTATCAAACATCGGATAGATTTTAAAATCTTGTTAATTACTTATAAAGCCCTGAATGGCTTAGCTCCTCAGTACTTGAGCGAGCTCTTATCACATTATAGTCCTCCACGTCTGCTGCGTTCTCAAAACTCTGGCCATTTGATAATACCTAGAATATCAAAATCGACTGCGGGCGGCAGATCCTTTTCCTATTTAGCGCCCAAACTCTGGAACAATCTACCTAACACTGTTCGGGAGGCAGACACACTCTGTCAGTTTAAATCTAGATTAAAGACACATTTCTTTAACCTGGCTTACACATAACACACTAATACACTTCTATTATTCAAATCCGTTAAAGGATTGTTAGGCTGCATTAATTAGATCAATCGGAACCGGGAACACTCCTCATAACACACGATGTACTCGTTACATCGTAAGAAGAATGGCATCTACGGTAATATTTGTCTGTTTCTTTATTATTCTGTTTCTCAGTCCGTGTCCGGATCAGATGGTGGATCGGCGCCGGGAGATGATGTCTGCGACCCTGATCGTCAGCGGAGGCCGGACACCTGGATGAGCCCCGGGGACATATCCCCAGTGAAGACCTCGACTTAAATATAATAGAACTTAAAATTAAACAAAATAACTATAAATATAATAAAATACCTAACTACATAATACTATTATTGTTAGAAATTGCAACAATATAAAAATAGAAATATAATACATTTATACATTTAACATTTAATTAAAACAATAAGTAAAAAAATAAATAATAATATCCTGGCCAGAGGAGAACTGGCCCCCCGACTGAGCCTGGTTTCTCCCAAGGTTTTTTTCTCCATTCTGTCACAGAGGGAGTTTTGGTTCCTTGCCACTGTCGCCTCTGGCTTGCTCAGTTGGGGACACTTAATTTTTTACGATTAACGTCAATTTTATTTCATAGATACTATTTAAACTAAACTGAGCTAGACAATGACATCTCTGAATTCAATAATGAAATGCCTTTAACTGAAAATTGAGTGTTTAATCTTATTATTATACATTACTGACACTCTATCCTCCAATTTGATACTAAGTGCTTTGACACAATCTGTATTGTTAAAAGCGCTATATAAATAAAGGTGACTTGACTTGACTTGACTTGAGTTCAAGAGCTCCTGAAACAACTTCATATCCAGACAGATGAATGTACACAGAGCAGGAGGATCTGAGGATCATCACCTCGTTAGACCCTTATCAACTTAACTAGTAAACACATGAAAACAAACGTGCTGTTCATTCAGAATCATCAGTAAATATGCTGTCTTTGAAGTGACTGTTCAGGCATTAACATGATTAACATCTACTCCTGCTGTCTGTGATATTCATTAGAAACTGATTCATCAGCTCGTTAAACTGACGTGCGTGAACTGTGATGTTCGTCAGGCTCATTAAGACTCTGTGGAGTCACTGGCCAGAACAACAGAAGCACGACGACACCTGCAGCTTCACAACAACAACAAATACTGATACAGCAGAAGGAGCAAACACTCAAGCTTCATCTTACATTCCAGAATCTAAAAGACAATTCATTTCCACTAATATCATTGACACCATCGGATGAGAACAAAATGTCTGAATAATGCCTCTGTTGTCTTTAGAGCTGAAAGTGAATCTGTATCATATTTGATGAAGTCTGCATAATTGATTCTGTTCTTTAATGAGTCAAATAAAAAATGCTTAGATTTGACTTCTATGCAGAGTAAACTCACTCTATATCTACAGATTTAACCATAATTAACCATACCTTACCCAAAACTTTCATGAGTGACATTCTGCAGAGAGGAAAACAGAGGTAATAAAATGACCAAAATATCCCAGTAAATACATTTACTGTGTGTGTTTTGAGCAGCACTTTCATCAAGAACACTCATTAAAATGACAACAATTCCTAAAGATAAAAAAAAAAAAAAAATACATTTTACATTTTAATTTTAAAGTTTTATTTACATATTTAGGTATTCATTTTATTTTTACATTTTACAGTTTCATTTTAAAGTTTTGGTTTGTTTTATATATATATATATATATATATATATATATATATATATATATATATATACAGGTGCATCTCAATAAGTTAGAATGTCATGGAAAAGTTCATTTATTTCAGTAATTCAACTCAAATTGTGAAACTCGTGTATTAAATAAATTCAATGCACACAGACTGAAGTAGTTTAAGTCTTTGGTTCTTTTAATTGTGATGATTTTGGCTCACATTTAACAAAAACCCACCAATTAACTATCTCAACAAATTAGAATACTTCATAAGACCATAAAAAAAAACATTTTTAGTGAATTGTTGGCCTTCTGGAAAGTATGTTCATTTACTGTATATGTACTCAATACTTGGTAGGGGCTCCTATTGCTTTAATTACTGCCTCAATTCGGCGTGGCATGGAGGTGATCAGTTTGTGGCACTGCTGAGGTGGTATGGAAGCCCAGGTTTCTTTGACAGTGGCCTTCAGCTCATCTGCATTTTTTGGTCTCTTGTTTCTCATTTTCCTCTTGACAATACCCCATAGATTCTCTATGGGGTTCAGATCTGGTGAGTTTGCTGGCCAGTCAAGCACACCAACACCATGGTCATTTAACCAACTTTTGGTGCTTTTGGCAGTGTGGGCAGGTGCCAAATCCTGCTGGAAAATGAAATCAGCATCTTTAAAAAGCTGGTCAGCAGAAGGAAGCATGAAGTGCTCCAAAATTTCTTGGTAAACGGGTGCAGTGACTTTGGTTTTCAAAAAACACAATGGACCAACACCAGCAGATGACATTGCACCCCAAATCATCACAGACTGTGGAAACTTAACACTGGACTTCAAGCAACTTGGGCTATGAGCTTCTCCACCCTTCCTCCAGACTCTAGGACCTTGGTTTCCAAATGAAATGCAAAACTTGCTCTCACCTGAAAAGAGGACTTTGGACCACTGGGCAACAGTCCAGTTCTTCTTCTCCTTAGCCCAGGTAAGACGCCTCTGACATTGTCTGTGGTTCAGGAGTGGCTTAACAAGAGGAATACGACAACTGTAGCCAAATTCCTTGACACGTCTGTGTGTGGTGGCTCTTGATGCCTTGACCCCAGCCTCAGTCCATTCCTTGTGAAGTGCACCCAAATTCTTGAATTGATTTTGCTTGACAATCCTCATAAGGCTGCGGTTCTCTCGATTGGTTGTGCATCTTTTTCTTCCACACTTTTTCCTTCCACTCAACTTTCTGTTAACATGCTTGGATACAGCACTCTGTGAACAGCCAGCTTCTTTGGCAATGAATGTTTGTGGCTTACCCTCCTTGTGAAGGGTGTCAATGATTGTCTTCTGGACAACTGTCAGATCAGCAGTCTTCCCCATGATTGTGTAGCCTAGTGAACCAAACTGAGAGACCATTTTGAAGGCTCAGGAAACCTTTGCAGGTGTTTTGAGTTGATTAGCTGATTGGCATGTCACCATATTCTAATTTGTTGAGATAGTGAATTGGTGGGTTTTTGTTAAATGTGAGCCAAAATCATCACAATTAAAAGTACCAAAGACTTAAACTACTTCAGTCTGTGTGCACTGAATTTATTTAATACACGAGTTTCACAATTTGAGTTGAATTACTGAAATAAATTTACTTTTCCACGACATTCTAATTTATTGAGATGCACCTGTATATATTAAAAATTAAAATAATTTAATTAATTAATTATGTTTGTTTGTTTGTTGTAATGGAAATATCCCAATTACTGTTTACACTTTATAATGTTTGACCAATAAAATATTGCAACAAAACTAAGCGCGTCCAAATGAAATGTCCAAGTGAATTTATCTGAAATCACGTGTAAGATCTCAGCTGCTCACAGATAAATGACAGAGAGCTGTTTGTTCTGGAGGTAGTTTGAGTTCATCGAAGCAGTTACTTAAGCATTCAGTTGTTTTTCATTTGTTTGCTAAAATGTCAGCATTTTACCTTTGAAATGATATGGTAATATGCACGATGAATATCAAACACATGAAACTGTGTTCTGCACTATAAATGTCAGAAAGTGCAAAGTGTGTGAAACGTCCTGATATTTTTGTGATGAGACAAGAGCACATATACTATAGATCTGAGCCTCAACACTGCGCTTCTGTCATGTTTGTGTGGTTTTTTATGTTGGGTTTGTTTGGCATTGTGTCTATCATGAGCGTCTGAGACTCTCGCTGTGATGATGAGCTTCATCTTTATGTGTTTTACAGTGAGAGATGTCAGTGTCAGTGCTGATGTTCCTCACAGCTCATATTTCATATAATAACTCAAAACTCTTTGATCTAAATGTGTCTCACTAAATGATTCAAATTAGTTTAACAAATAACAAAATGTTAAACAATTAGTTAAATAAAAATTGAGCCCAAGTAAGAATTTCTTTACAAAGAAGCTTCAATATAAGGGACTTTTCTTTTGTGTTGTTCATGATGATCAAGTCTTCTTTATTCACATTTTTGTCATGTATTTATCATTATTCATGTCATTGTGCTCATTGATTTGACACACTTATCAAACACGTTATCAGTTCATGCATTGCCTGGGAATCAAATACATTGCAAATCCAATGATCTGCTGAGAATGTAAACCTCAGATGATCGTTCATTAGTTTCAGACGATGTCATTATCCTCAGACCCATGAATCAAGCTGACTAAGATGTACAGACATATTTGTTTTCAAATAAAAAGAAAGATTTCTCCAAGGTTAAATTCTGCTGGGGTTCCTTTAAACAGATGTAGATCAGAAAAGGTCCAGCTTTTGCTGTGCTAGTTTTCTGTTCATAACATGAGAAAGCTCATTATGAAATCATCCTGTTAACTCCTTCATCTCCACATATTCTGATATTAATGAGACTTGGTCATTTTGTGGTATTATGGAAGAAACAGTGGCCCATTTATTGTTTGATTGTTATATTTTTAGCTCTGCAAATGTGATTCACAGTTTCATTCTCAAAGATGTTATTTTTATTAAGAAAACCCAAAACACGTATCTCTTAAATATTTGATTTTTTAATCTTGTGTTTTTTTTTATTTACAAGCAAAAAAAAAAAAAAAAAAGTTTCCTTTGTGTCTTACACTTTTTCTTGCTGAATATAATGCTGTAACTTCATCCCTCATTCTAAAACACTTTCAATATTTTGATGCTTTGAAAATTTATTGAAACATATCATTTAACCATAATATTGTGCTTTTCCATCTGTGTATGTAAATCCATGTTTATGCCTTTTCGTTTTTGTTGCTGTAAATGTTTTTTTTTTATTATTATTATTAGAGATACAACCATGTTTGTTCCTCTGACCATGCATGTATTTATATGTTCTGCACTGTAAATAAATACATAAATAAATAAATAAATAAATAAATAAGAAGCAGACGAAGATGCTCCAAACATGTTAAATTAGAGCAGCTCCACATGGGGGCGCTGTGACCTGCCCTCTCAGTGCATGAGGATGAGGGGCTTTAGAAAAACACTCTGTGAGGATGAGGAAGAGGATTATGTTTTTTTGTTTCACAATTTTCTCACAAAACCAGTCCATGAAGGGCTCTGCTCTTCTGCAAGAGTGTGAGAACTAAACAGCATCTACCCATGATGCTTTGCAACATCACAGACAATCAGAATGATTTCAATAGTTACACTGAGATGCTACAATCATTTATCACTAGTTTATTCCATTATGTAAAACAGAAACAGAAACTTAAAAGTTAAATGTTAATATAAAATGTGACAACTTGACGTTTATAAACATAATTTAGTCAAGTCTTACTTTAGACCTGCAGGCAGTTTGACGAGCTCTGCTCTCCCTGATTTGATGATGACAGTCACATACATTTCCAAGAAAATCAAGAAATTGTTGTTTTTATGGTTCTTAATGTGATGTGAATCTTTATAAGAGACAAACATTCATCTCAAAGCTTATTTTAATAGTCAAGTAAAACCATAATAATAACAATAACAATAATAATAATAATAATAATAATAATACTTGAAATAAAATAAACATTAACTTAAATAAAATAAAATAAAATATAAAAAAAACTTTATTTCAGCTACAATTCCAATTTCACATTTATGTATAAGCTATTTTTTTTTTTTTAAGATTAACAGTTTCCATTAATTTTTTTCCAAAGCAGTGTTAATTTTGACAGGCATTTTTGATTTAGTCTTAGTCTTAGTCTTGAGATGAAAATGATTAATAGTCTTAGTCACATTTTAGTCATTTGAGTCTTTCATAGTTTTAGTCGACGAAAAATCATTAAATTTTTGTCAACTTTATTCATTACTTTTAGTCAAACTGCAGTTACCAACATTTATTTAGGTAGCTATTTTATATGTAGTCTTCTAACAGAAATAGTCATTAATTCTTCTCTCTTTAGACCAAATCAATTAAGCTCATAAGAAATTTGAATCAAGGATTGAATTTGGAAAAAACTGGAATAAATGATGACAATTTTCATTTTTGGGTTGAGATAAAAATTAAACTATTTTTTCAGATACAGTAGGTTTATTTAACATGTTTACATTTATTTAACATCTTTTGTTGGTTAACATTAATGACAGATAGGTATTTAATTAGGAATGCTGTCCCTTTAAGACGGAAGGCATGCATGTAATACTGACACACATTCAGTTTTCACCCACCTGTTTAGGTTCACTTAAGCCATAACTGACTGTATTTACATGAGATACTCTACACGATGGAGAGTTGGACTGCTGTGTGTGTATTTGAGCACTGAGAGCTGATCGCGCGCTGTGTGAGAACTGAAGAGAGAGAGAGCACTTCTATCAGTGATTCCGTCTCTCCTGCCTTCACTGACTTTAAATTAATCGACCATGAATTGTGACTCCCGGGAAAAACGGGACGTCAGGTCACCCTATCTCTAACCTGAGGACATTGTTTCAGATCACTAGTTTGTGTTTTGGTAGCCTGTCCATCCACTGCTGCTGCCATACTGAGACTAGATATAAACGCCCCTCATCCGACCGCAATCCAATGACAGAGACGCACATTTTTAAAGACAAGACAGTTAATTTATCCTATAGGATGTGTTTTGAATGTCTGGTAGTCCTCTAATAACATTCTAGTCCCGTCTCGTCTTGTTAACGAAGACGCGGCATACATTTCGTCATAGTTTTATCATCAGATATTAGTTTTAACTCGTCAACATCTCGTCTTAGTCACAGAAAAAAAATGTTCGTTAACGAATATTTTTCGTCTTCGTCGACGAAATTAACACTATTCCAAAGCATCGTTAGATGCCAGTGTTTCCTGTCATAGCTATGCAAAGATTTGATTTCAGAACCAGTACCATAGCTATTAAACTATATTTTGTTATTATTTTAAATCTGTATTTAACCTCAGAATGATCTCAAAGTAAAAAGAGGAGCTAAAGTCTGATTTTGTGGTGGCTGTTCTTAAGAATTTAATTATTATAATCTGATTCTGAAAGATTTCAAAAAGTAGTCGTGTAATCAGTTACATTACTTTAATAAAGTAATTGAAATAGTTACACTACTTATTACATTTTAAATAGGGAAACTTGTAATCTGTAACCTATTACATTTCCAAAGGAACCTTCCCAACAACTTTTATGGATTCAGGATGAAGTCCAGGTTTGTGTGAAATCTTAACATGCCTGGAATCCAACAACAGAGGAGCACAGAACGTCATTAGGATCGATTAACGAGACTTCATTAAAGTAAAACATATAGAGAAACATGGTGAAAGTGCAATTATGGGCCACAAAACCAGTCATAAGAGGAGATTTAAACAACATCTAAAATCTGAATAAATAATCTTTCCATTGATGTATGGTTTGTTAGGATAGGACAATATTTGGCTGAGATACAACTATTTGAAAATCTGGAATCTGAGGGTGCAAAAAAATCTAAATATTGAGAAAATCACCTTTAAAGTTGACCAAATGAAGTTCTTAGCAATGCATATTACTAATCAAAAATTAAGTTTTGATATATTTACAGTAGGAAATTTACAAAATATCTTCATGGAACATGATCTTTACTTAATATCCTAATGATTTTTGACATAAAAGAAAAATGGATAATTTTGAGCCATACAATGTATTGTTGGCTATTGCTACAAATATACCTGTGTTACTTATGACTGCTTTTGTGCTGCAGGGTCACATGTGTGTGTGTGTATATATATATATATATATATATGTGTGTGTGTGTGTGTGTGTGTGTGTGTCGCTGCTCCTGCAGGAGTTCCACGGGGCTCCGAGATGGAGAGAGAGGGGGGGTGCTGCTGGGGGAAGGTGAAGCCCCCTCCGACACACACACACACACACACACACACACACACACACACACACACTCAGAACTTGTTGCTCTGCAGTGAGAGTCAGAAGCCACGGAGGAACAGAAGCGACTCATTTGGAGAGTTTGAGGAGAAACTCAAAAAGCAGATCCACTAAACTACAAACTGAAGAGTTCCTCAGCGGTTTGAGTGTGTGTTCGTGCGATCAGGATGTGTGTGAAGTGAGCACTGCAGCATGAGCTTCATGACAGACTGCATCTGCTCGTATGGAGCTGGAGTTTCTCTAACAACCATCATGTCGCAGAAGTTCCTCCTCGAGCGTCTCTGGCTCAGTCCAGCTCTTCTCCAGGATGGGTGACTTCACGAGCACTGAGGACTTCTCTCGGATTTTCTTCACTCTCGTGGAATGTTCTGATCATCAGTGAAGAAGAGTGGAGTTTGGTGAAGATCCTGCAGAAGACTGAGATGATGGTGCTGGTGGTTAGTTTGGGCGCTTTTCTCCAAACCTGCTTGATAATGATGGTGAGAGCAAACCAGCACAACCCCAGAGAGACCAGCTGCGACCTCAACGCCAAAGTAAGGCTTAAGGCTTTTTTTAAAACTTACAAATCACTTCCTTATAGTAGATATTACCAATCAAATCAGCAGCTCATCAAAATTTACAGTGCAAATACAAATATTTATGTACATAAAAGTTAAAGTTGCATGACATGAACTGGTTTAATGTTAAATAATGTAGGACCAATAATGACTCCTAATGTCAGTGATGGAAAGTTATTAAGTTCTTTTATATTGAACATGCATGTGTAATACTGGAATATAAACACTGGGTTTGACATGTAAACGGCTTTTTGGGTGATTTTTTTTTTTTTTTCATTTGCACTAAAAAGGTTTAAATCACAGTGTTTGAATGGAAGATAAGAGCTCTTAGAAAGCAATATTTGCACATTGATAGAGTTTTAAAGGCTCACTTTGTTGAACATAAAACACAATACTTCTGTATTAGCTGACAGTGTTATATTTAGTAGCTATAAACTATGTTTTTGTCACTTTATTCAATATGCATTTGTTGAAACTTGTTTCTAGAGAGTCAGACTGTCAGAGTTGGTCCTGAATGGCGGTCGGTCTGGACGTGTATTGCCCTCGACGCTCAAGCCAGGCACTAATTAGATATTAACTGTCTATTGAAGACATTATCAGCTTGTGAATAAACATCAGCTCTTCAGTAGAGACTGCATGAATCCAGCGTTCAGAAACAAACAGCCTGCCTTTGGTTTGAGTGAAACTTCATGAGCTTCAAGAGTCTGTTAAATGTTTACAAGTGTTTCACAGCTGCACATCTTTATCTCATTAATCTGAGAGAATGAAAAAACACTGATGTTGTGACAGAGTGACATTTACTGGCCAATATTTGGACGTTTTGAGGTTATCGGTCAATAACAAGTGTATGAAGTTATTTCTTTTTCAAATCCTTTTCAGACACTGAAGACTGGAGTAATGATGCTGAAAATAAAGCTTTGATCACAGCAATCAATTACATTTTACTTTATATTACCATAGAAAACAGCTATTTTAAATGGTAATATTATTTCGCTATATGTTTTACTGTATTTTTGGTCAAATAAATGCAGCCTTGATGAGCAGAAGAAGCTCCCTTTTTATCGGTAGAGAATATTAGTTTTTTTTTTCAACTGCTTCCACACAAAATCTTTCCTTGTCACACAGTTTCTGAAAGCTGTCACTCAAACAGCAGAAGCACACACCAAATCTGCAAAACCAGACACTAATTCTCAACCTTTGACTCAGTTTTCAATTTCATAAAACACTTTTTGCAAAACACAACACACAGTTCTCTATGTAACACACAAATATTAATATTATTTCAAAGGTGTTTGCAAATGTTTGCTTCTGTGATATTTTGAATGCAGTGCTTCATTTTGCAAGAGATGTGAGGCATTTTGCATTTGTGTGTGCAATTCTTGGATTTGTGTGTAAAGTTTTGAAAAAGAGAGGCAAATTTTTGAAAATTTGTGTAAGCAGTTAAAAAAAAAAAACTGTCTCATCTCTGAATCTTGAAAAATAAAATGTTTCACGGTTTCCACAAAAATATTGTGCAGCACAACTGTTTCCAACATTGATAATAATCAGAAATGTTTCTTGAGCAGTAAATCAGTATATTAGAATGATTTCTGAAGGATCATGTGACGCTGAAGACTGGAGTAATGATGCTGAAAATACAGCTTTGATCACAGAAATAAATTACAGTTTAACAGATATTCACATAGAAAACAGCTGTTTTACATTCTAATAATATTTCACAATTTTTACTGTATTTTTGATCAAATTAATGCAGCCTTGGTGAGCAGAAAGAGACTTCATTCAAAAACATTGGAGAAAAATCAAACGTTTGAATGCTAGTGTGCTGTCACTGATGTCTCAGCATCGGCCTTTAAAAAGCCCAAACCTCTAGCTGTCTGATGAAGCTTCCTCTTTCTTTCTGTCTCCAGCAAAGCGAGCTCAATTCCTTCCTGTGGACGATAAAGCGAGACCCGCCCTCGTACTTCTACGGCACCATTCACGTCCCGTACACGCGCGTCTGGGACTTCATTCCCGAGAACTCCAAGCAGGCCTTCCAGGAGAGCAGCATCGTGTACTTCGAGCTGGACCTGACCGACCCGTACACCATCTCCGCGCTGACCAGCTGCCAGCTGCTGCCGCAGGGAGAGAAGCTGCAGGACCTGCTGCCCAAAGACATCTACCGCCGGCTCAAGACTCACCTGGACTACGTCAAGCACATGCTGCCCTCCTGGATGACGCCGGACCAGCGGGGCAAGGGCCTGTACGCAGACTACCTGTTCAACGCCATCGCCGGGAACTGGGAGCGCAAGCGGCCCGTCTGGGTGATGCTGATGGTCAACTCTCTGACCGAGGCCGACATCAAGACACGTGGCGTTCCTGTGCTGGACCTGTACCTGGCGCAGGAGGCCCAGAGGATGAGGAAGAGAACAGGAGCCGTGGAGAAGGTGGAGGAGCAGTGCCATCCTCTGAACAGACTCAACTTCTCTCAGGTGAGCGACGGGATCCATCACAGCCCGCTTGCAGTTTAAAACCTTTGGATCAATTAAGATTTGTTGATGTTTTTTAATGAAGTCTTTTCTGCTCAGCAAGGTTGGATTGAACTGCTTACATTTCAAAACTTTGCCTCTTTTTTTTTTTTTTCAAAACTTTACACACAAATCCAAGAATTGCAGACACAAAATGCAAAATGCCTCACATCTCTTGCAGAATGAAGCACTGCATTCAAAATATCACAAACACATCTCAAAAGCAAACATTTGCAAACACCTCTGCCATAAAATTAATATTTGTGTGTTACATAGAGAACTGTGTGTTGTGTTGTGTTTTGCAAAAAGTGTTTTATGAAATTGAAAACTGAGTCAAAGGCTGAGAATTAGTGTCTGGTTTTGCAGATTTGGTGTGTGCTTCTGCTGTTTGAGTGACAGCTTTCAGAAACTGTGTGACAAGGAAAGATTTTGTGTGGAAGCAGCTGAAAAAAAACGCCTCTAGGTTACGTATGTAACCCTAGTTCCTCGAGGGAACGAGACGCTGCGTCGAAACGCTCTGGGGAACGCCTTCAGCGTGATCGCGCTCTGAACACGTGTGAAATCTGTCCAAAGGATGGGCGAGACGTCACGGGCGGGTGACGTCAGAGACCAGGAAGCTATAAAAGCACGTGCGGTGGAACCGGCGTCAGCTTCCAGGAATGAAGCAAACGCTCGCAGGGATGCCGGAAGTATGGCTTCGAGACGCAGCGTCTCGTTCCCTCGAGGAACTAGGGTTACATACGTAACCTAGAGGCGTTCCTCTTCAGGAACTCGAGCTGCGTCGAAACGCTCTGGGGAACGAGGTGCCCACGCCGCCAGACTTCCAAGTCCCTGCCCTGTGTGTATCCCTAGGAGCACAACGAAGGCGAGAGAACGGAAGCGCCTGGAGTGGCCCGCATATCGAGGCCATAGAACCTGACAAAAGTCAGGGGCGTGGACCATCCCGCAGCGTTGCAGATGTCCTGCATCGGAACACCTGCAAAGAAGGCCTTGGAGGCCGCCACACTCCGGGTCGAGTGAGCCTTGACTCCCAGAGGTGAGGGGAGATCAGAGGACTCGTAGGCAAGGCAAATGGCATCCACGATCCACCGACTGAGGGTCTGCTTAGAAGCCGACAGACCCCTCTTGGGGGGACCATAGCATACCAGCAGCTGGTCCGCCCTTCTCCACAGGGCAGTTCTGTGGACATATGTGTCCAGTGCTCGCACCGGACACATACAATTAAGCTTCTGCTGGTCGGGCTCCAAGAAGGGAGGAGGACAAAAGGCCTGGAGTACGACAGGCCGTGGTGTAGAGGAGGGGACCTTAGGGACATACCCCACTCGAGGGTAGAGGAAGGCTTTGGCCAGACCGGGCGCAAAGTCTAGATAAGAAGGGGCCACTGAGAGGGCCTGAAGATCCCCAACTCTCTTTAGAGAAGATATCGCCAGAAGAAAGGTAGTCTTCAAAGTAAGGTGGCGATCAGAAATCTCCTCAATGGGCTCGAATGGGGGCCTGCAGAGAGCCTCTAACACCACAGCCAAGTCCCACGGAGGGACACGGGATCGTACTGGAGGCCTCAGCCTCAGCGCACCGCGGAGGAAACGTGTAACTAGGGGGTGTCTGCCCACTGGCTGGCCGCCGAGAGGGGCGTGGTAGGCTGATAAAGCCGCCACGTAGACCTTCAAGGTGGAGTGGGTCAACCCTGCAGAGAAACGGGCCTGCAGGAACTCCAGCACTGTACCAATCGGGCAGTTAACTGGGTCGAGCCGGAGGTCTCCGCACCATGAAGTGAAAAGCTTCCACTTCAGGGCGTACAGTTTCCTCGTAGAGGGAGCTCTGGATTGGAGTATGGTCTCAACAACCTCGGTTGAGAGACCGGAAGCTATGAGTTGTGCCCCCTCAACGGCCACACCCACAGCTTCCACAGCTCCGGGCAAGGGTGGACGATAGTGCCCCCTGCCTGTGAGAGGAGATCCCTCCTGACGGGAATCTCCCATGGAGAGCCGTCGAGGAGAGAAATCAGGTCCGAGAACCATACTCGGCCCGGCCAGAACGGTGCTACCAGAAGTAGACTGACCCCGTCCCGGCGCACTCTCGCCAGAACTCCCGGGAGCAGAGCGATCGGGGGAAAGGCGTACAGGCGAAGCCTCGGCCAAGCCTGTGCCATGGCATCCAGCCCCAGCGGAGCTGGATGAGTCAGAGAGAACCAGAGGGGACATTGCGATGTCTCCTGAGTCGCAAAGAGGTCCACCTGAGCCTGGCCAAACACTCTCCAGATCTGCTTTACTACCAAGGGGTGAAGCATCCATTCCCCGGGCCTCGGCCCCTGTCTCGACAGGACGTCTGCTCCGACATTGAGATACCCAGGAACGTAGACGCTCTCAGTGAGAGGAGTCTGTCCTGGGACCACACAAGGATCTGGTGCGCCAGCTTGTACAAGCGGCGCGAACGCAGACCTCCCTGGTGGTTGATGTAAGAGACCACCGCTGTGTTGTCGGTGCGCACCAACACATGACGGTCTCTCAGGTCTGGGAGAAAGTGTTTCAGCGCTCGAAACACGGCCAGCATCTCCAGGCAGTTGATGTGCCACGTGAGATGGCGGCCGCTCCACAGACCGCGGGCTGGGTGGCCGCTCATGACCGCTCCCCAACCGGTGAGGGATGCGTCCGTCGCTAGCGTCATGCGGCGACAAGGAGCTCCCAACACCGGGCCCTGAGACAAGAACCAAGGTTGTCTCCACATGTCTAAGGCACGTAGGCATCGCCGCGTGACCTTGATCATGCGAAGCGGGTTTCCCCTCGGGGAGAACCCCTTGGTCTTGAGCCACCACTGTAGGGGTCTCATGTACAGCAGGCCAAAAGGTATCACGTTGGACGCAGCTGCCATCAGACCCAGCAGTTTCTGAAACTGCTTGACAGTGAGTGACCGGCCTTCTCTCACTCTCTTGACCGACGTGAGGATCGACTCGATCCGAGCAGGAGACATACGTGCCTGCATCGTGGTCGAATCCCACACCACGCCCAGATAAGTGGTTCTCTGTAATGGAGAAAGCACACTCTTCTTGGCGTTTAGTCTTAACCCCAGCTCTTTCATGTGGGCGAGAACGACATCTCGGTGTCGGATCGCCACCAGCTCCGATTGAGCCAGAATCAACCAATCGTCGATATAGTTCAGTATGCGGATGCCCTGGAGTCGCAGAGGAGCCAGAGCAGCATCCATACACTTCGTAAAAGTGCGGGGTGAGAGTGCAAGGCCGAAAGGAAGAACCCGGTATTGGTATGCTTTGCCCCTGAAAGCAAACCTCAGAAACTTCCTGTGAGAGGGAAGGATGGAGACATGGAAGTATGCGTCTTTTAGATCGATCGTGACAAACCAGTCCTCGGACCTGATCTGAGACACGACCTGTCTGAGTGTGAGCATCTTGAACTTCAGTCGCATGACTGAGCGGTTCAAAAGACGCAGATCTAAAATGGGACGCAACCCTCCATCCTTCTTTGGAACTACAAAGTACCGGCTGTAGAACCCGGACTCTCGTTCGTGAGGAGGGACCACCTCGATGGCCTCCTTCCTCAAGAGAGTGTCTACTTCTTGTTCCATAACCAGAGCCTGCTCGGGACCCACCAGAGTGGGATTCACCCCGTTGAATCGAGGCGGAGGAGAACCGAACTGGATTCTGTAACCTCTCTCTACAGTGTGCAGGACCCACTGAGACACATTCGGCAGTAGTTTCCACGCTGCAAAATAGTCTACTAAGGGAACCAGTCTCTCGAGACTGGCCTCTGGTGTACTCAGAGCTGCTAGCTCGGTGCCCTGAAGCGGAGGACCGGCAGGGGACGACCGAACCAACTGCTCTAGAGACCCCCGAAGGGGTGGCGAGTTTCTCAGCTCCGCTACGTCTCCGGGCGGAAAAAACTGAGAGAAGCGCTCGCCGGAGACCGCTGTGCCCTGGAACTCTGGCAGGGTTAGCAGACTGATCTCCTGAGGGCACTGAGGAGAGACGGACACCGTGTAATGCGGTGTAGCCCGCTCTTCCCCAGAGGGGCCTACCCTCATAAGCCCTGGGCCACGCCCGTCAGGGCTTCTTGGTCGAGGGCCTCTTAGACTGAAGAACGGTCCGCAGATCCGGCTTAGCCTTAGAAGCCCCCGACCCCGAGCGTTTGCCACCTCGTTCCCGACGCGGGGGAGCGCGAGTGGCAACGCTCTCTCTTTGAGCCTCTCTATATGAGGAGCTGGTACGCGGCGAGGGCTGCTCCCGCCCAGCAGCCCCCTGAGCTAGAGATCGGCGAGGGAGGAACCGCTGGAATGCCGCCGCTTGTTTACGGGCCTCCTGGTACCTGTCAACGACGGAATTGACGGCGTCGCCAAACAGGCCAGAAGGCGCAAGCGGGGCATCCATGAGGAAGACCCTATCTTTCTCTTTCATGTCAGATAGGGTCAACCAGAGATGTCTCTCCGCCGCCACCAGCGCTGCCATAGACCTGCCGATGGCACGGGCGGTCTCTTTGGTAGCGCGGAGAGACAAATCAGCGGTTCTACGGAGCTCAGTGATGTCATCAGATCTGAGCTCCTCTCCCTCATCCAGCTCTTTTAGCAGGTCGGCTTGGTACGCCTGTAACACCGCCATGGTGTGCAGACACGCACCAGCCTGACCTGCAGCCGCGTACCCCTTGCCCACCAGCGCTGATGTTCTACGCAACGGCTTGGAGGGCAAGGTCGGAGCCTTTAGAGACGATGCCGCGCCGGGGGACAAATAGCTCGCAAGCGTCTGTTCCACCCGGGGCATCGCTCTATACCCGCGCTCATTCAATCCCCCCACATTACCGTAGTAAGAAGAGGAGGGGATGAAGAGGCGGGAAGAAAAGGGTCTAGCCCACGATCTCGACACCTCGGTGTGGAGATCGGGGAAGAACGGTAGGCTCCGACGTGGAGGTGGCGGCTTAGTTCGCAGGAAGCGTTCATCTAATTTGCTTCTCTGCGGTTCAGCCTTTTTCTCGGCGGGCCAATCGATATTCAACTTGGCCACAGCACGAGTGACCACCTCCACTAGCTCCTCATATTGGGGCGATTGAGGGTGCGAAACCTCATCGACGCTCACCACATCCACCTCCTCGGAGGAAGATAGGTGAAGCGTCGAGCCGCACCGCCGGGGGGAAGAGACCGCCGAGCGGGCTTCCGATCCCAGCGAGCGGCCGCTGGATCTGGCGGGTGAGGAAGAAGATAGGGACTCGCCCGTCTCCATTCCCTCCACCAGATCCACCTGCGAACCCCACGAGTGCAGCCACCGCTCCGCCTCGGCGGAAGCGGGACCGGCACCGCGGGGAACGCTGGCGAAGGCTCCCTCGCAAAAGAGAGCCTTCCGGGAGCGAAGTACACGCAGTGAGAGACGCTCGCAGTGTGAGCAGTCGGCTCCCTCGAGAGCCGACTCTGCGTGACTCGCTCCCAAGCAGACCACACACAGGCTGTGTGTGTCCCCAGCAGTGATATAACGATTGCAGGGAGAAACACACCGCCTGTAATGTGATCTGCTCTCGCCCAAGTGCTTCGACTTGCCAGCACTTTTCATTTTTTTTTTTTTTTTTTTTTTTTTTTTTTTCTCTTTATGGAGCTTATTGACTAATGGACAAACAACAGTAAATAAGACTCACAACAGAGATCGACAGACACACACAGAGTAGCGATTGCTGAATGACAAAAGCTGACGCCGGTTCCACCGCACGTGCTTTTATAGCTTCCTGGTCTCTGACGTCACCCGCCCGTGACGTCTCGCCCATCCTTTGGACAGATTTCACACGTGTTCAGAGCGCGATCACGCTGAAGGTGTTCCCCAGAGCGTTTCGACGCAGCTCGAGTTCCTGAAGAGGAACTACTATGGCTGTTGCTGAAATCTAGAGGACGACATTATGCTGAAATATTAATGACAGCAAATGAGATCAATAAAGTGCAATAGCTTTCAAGGGTTTGTGAGATTTGTCAGCGTCTCCTCTGCGTCCTTGCATTAGTGCATTAGCTGCTTTTCTGTCGTCAGAGAATGAGTGTGGAGGACAATCTCTCACATTTAGGCCTGATTCTGTGTCAGCTGTACAAACGTTCTGCTCTCGGAGTGTCTTGTGTTATTAAAAGTGATTTGAGTGAATCGGACTCAAAACCCCCTTGTTGAAGTCAGACGGGCAGGGGTGGACTGGTCATCTGGAGCACCGGGAGTTTTCCCGGTGGGCCGCTGTACAATGTGGGCCGGCCCTTTGCGTAAATATATATAAAAAATGAATTCTAGTAAATGTACATATATCCACAGATGAATGGCCCGTGCACCGCGCGGCCCACTTGATTAAAAAATTCTAATTAATTTAGCGTGTTCCGGCTCAGTGCAGCGGCTCAGCGCTCGTCAATGTCAGAATGTTTGAAATAGCCAATCAAAGTGTAGAAGGCGGGGTTTACTGTTCACAGACGCTGAGCTGCGCGAGACTTGAATGCGAGCTGCTGATGTAAGCAAAATTCAGCTTTGATCACGGCAATCAATTATATTTTACTATATATTCGCATAGAAGACAGTGTAGCAAATTTAGCTCAAAAGGGAATTGTATATAAATAATTACAATTAATTATGATTAATTACAATTATTTATATCGGCTGACAGTAATAAATGTAGCAGAGTTAAATTGCCATCAGCTGATCTGTTCGTCCAGCGATCATTCAGTGTAAATTCATATCAACTCTAAGAAAGGATATTTCCGTGGCCACAGAAAATATCTTTCTATTAATGCATTAGAGCATGTAGCAAGGGTCAAAATCGTAAAGGGACATTAATATGCAAGGCAGAATCAGAAACTCTTGTAATTTGTGCACAAGAGTTTTATTAACTAAACACTAACGCAAACTAGTCTAACAAACAAACAAACAAACAAACAATCGCTCATACATGGGGAAAGGGCTAATGAGAGTTGATGGATGAAACCATCAGGATAAACCAGAGAACGCAGTTATGGAAAGAGTCAGTTAACCACCTGAGTAAAACCATCAGCGCCGTTTATAACGGGGTCTACAACTTATACTAAACCTCTGTTTCGTTTAGTTAAATGTACTATACTTGCACTTCCTTTGTCGTGACGGAATGCGGTCTCGGATGAAAAGTCTTGATGGTTTCAAGGTTTTTGGACTCGCGATCACGTTCTTCCGGGTTGAAGAGTGATGAATTTGAAAGATGTTCTGAGGTAGAAATGTCTTCCAGGTAGAGAGCGGAAAAAGAGTTAAGAAAGAGATCTGCTGAGGTCCGAGGAGCTTTGGTTGAATGGAAAGACAAGGCCGTAAAGCCTGGCACAATAACTTAAGGGTCCAGAAGAGTTCTAGCTCACATCTTCCTCATCCTCTTATGATCTAACAGAACCGAAGACTGGGTCTTTGTGGTCAAGAGTCATCTCCCAGGCTGGTGAGATCACCCACGGCTCTATGTTGGGCCGACCGGGCGTGCCCGCACCGGTTAGGCTCTCCGTGAGTCCCTCACGGAGCAATCAGAAGATAGCAGAAGAGCTTTTTGCAGAAGAGAGAAAAGAAGGGGCCGAACCTGTGAGTGAGACCTTTATCTGGTATAGAGGTCACACCTCTCAAAGAGCCAATGGTCTCCAATCTCTTTGGAGGGAAGGTTTTACGACTCTTTGTCTCTGAGCATGGCAATTTGCATGGGGGTGGATTAGAAGTTGATATACAAACTATTAAAGATTCTTATAACACTTATATGTTGCATAGGTAGCAACATATAATATACACTCTTAATTAGATCATCCGAAGACGAATTGATAGAGATCAAACATGATATAAGTGAGGTAATATTAACTAGTGATCTATCATAAGCATGCATAAAACAGGATACAGTACAAAAGACAATATACACAAACAGTAACAATATACACAATGACCTGAGGATGTGTGTATGTATTCAAAGAAAGGTTTTTCAATGAATTAATTAGAGAAGAGTCCATTCTTATGTGCCTTAATGTCTCTTTCCTAAAGGAAAATGAGGTGAGTGTTGCTCGGCCCGCATTCCTTAGAGCAATAAAACTAGTGTTATCAGGTTGGTTGCTATGGAACCGGGGGGGCCTGGGGTCATCCACAGACATACGGCACCCAGAATGTGTGTTGGGTGAGGGGTCTGTGGTTAGTTGTTAATCTAATAATTAATTTGATTTGTTAAATCTGATGAACAAATGCGTGTCTGATTGGTCCAAATGCTACAACAGCTATTTTAAATTGTAACATTATATATTTCACAATATACTGTTTACTGTATTTTTCATCATCAAAATAATGTGTATACTCTTTTCCACAATTGGAGCTCTATTCCTTAAAATGATAGATGTCAAACTCCTGCAAAAGGGCAAATACTGTATATCACCAATAGAAAGGCACCATAAAAACAGTCCACATTCTGCACTATTCAACTAGACGATACCAGAGCATTGTGTCATATGGACTGATAATATAGGTATTTAACTTTAGTGATATTAAACTGTCCCTCGTAAAAATTCTTAAAAATTATTTACTATTTGCCATATACACCAGGAAAGACAAATTATAATGCAAAAAGAATGCCAGTCATTTATGGTGTGGTGCAGTGTGTTGCGGACCCGGTCTGGTGGGCCGCTCTGTGCCAAAAAGTCCAGGGCCACTTTTTGTCCCCAGTCCGCCCCTGCAGACGTGTGTCGCTCTCTTAGAGCCCTGAAGGAGTCCTTCCCTTCAGAGCGGCGGACGCAGGGAGTCGTGTCGCAGCGGCTGGAGTTTGAGCTAATGCCGTATGGAACTAACGGGATTACGTTCGGAGCCAGACAGCAGCGCTCTGATCATCTGGAAGAGCTGGATTATTCAAAGAAGCAGAGTTACTGTCACGTCACATTTGCTTCTATAACACTTTATACAATACAGACGGATTCAAAGCAGCTTCGCTGTAATAAATGGGAAAATAATGTTGCAAAATTTATCAATATTTTCAATATCAGTAGTACAGCAGCTCTACAGAAGAGAATAGAGTCATTATGCAGATCAGTTTAGTTCAGCGTTGATTCAGTTCATTTCAATAACAGTCTCAGTGTTGCAAAGTTCCTCAACTGTGCAATGAATTTGATTCATAGCGGCTCTACAGGAAAGCTCTACAGTGTCATTATGGCAGTAAAATAACCGTCATGGCAAACAATAATACACGATGTCATGCAAACTTAACATATTATTGTGTAGTTTTGTCAAGAAGTCATATATTTCTCTAGCGCTTTAGAAAACCGATTGTTTCAAAGCAGTTTAAATTAATAAACAGTAAAATAGCAGAATCAACAATTGTTCATCAAATATGAGACAAATCCCAATTATGCTGTAAAGACAGCAGTGTCATTATTCAGCTCCAGTCAGTTCAGTGTAATATTGTTTGTGATTTTTGTGTTTTTGTCATGCAGTAGTGGCCAAAAGTGACATCTGGAGAGGAGATTTCTCTATATTTGCTTTTAACGACCCTACAAGATTGAAATGTGAGAAGAAGAAAACACTGACTTGGTTAAAGTATTTAACCAAAAAAACTATTTGGCAAAAAAAAAAAAAAAAGCAAATGACAGCTTATCATAGAATATGCATTTTGTTTTACTATGCAAAAAATGCATAGAAAAAAAAAACATACATTAAATGTAATCAGTTATTAATATTGGATTGATTCTCTCTTGTTTCTGATTGCAGCAGTCGTTCTGAAGAGCAGAACTTTGCACATAATTTCTTTGTTTGACAGTTTGTCATGTTTCGTTGCATTATTACAAAGGAAACATACATTAGTTTTACACTCCATGCTTACAGTAAAACCGTTGCATAAAGATGTTCATTTTGCTAGGCCAGGCATCACTTCTGGTCACTTCTGTATGTTATGATGGTTATATCATGTGAGTAATGCTGCAGCTTCGGTCTTCTGTATGAAACAATTCGCTCTTTACACTCATTGAATCCACATGAATGGAGCTTGAAGATCATCCTGTTTCTCTGTCTTTAAGCTCTTCAATCCCTGAATGAAATCTCTGCATGCGCAGGAGCTCAAGGCGTCTTCAGACATTCTGCAGAAATCCCATCAGCGCTGTAACGAGGCTGGGCTTTCATGAGCAGACCTCACAGTGAGCCGCAGCTTTGATTGGCTTACGCACGAGTCTCTGATAGCAGCTCAGTATTAAACGTGTGGATGCCACAGTTTCTGACGGGAATCTGCAGGAATCTGACGCTTCCATTAGTTTGCTTCATTTCTGTAGCGCTTTACACAGTACAGACTGTTTCAAAGATTCACAGAGATGAACAGGAAAACAACAGAATTAGGGCTGAGTGATAAATAATAATATCATATTGAGATCGCTATAAAATGTATGTGGATAATGATGATAAGCTTTGGAGTTTGTTATTGGATATGCATTAATCTAAGAGCAGAAATAAACACTAATAGTCTGCATGTGAATGAATGGCGTAATTTCATCTACTGCACAAACTCAAACACATGTGACACTCGTCTGTGTCTCAATAAATGAGACACGAACTTCATGTCCATCTCTTCATCTCTGAGAGCAGCGTTTACTTTGAGAAAACCACCGTCAAACCCAGACTGAGACTCAGATCTTCACCAGCATCAAAGTCTGGTTTAACTTGAAGAAATTATGACAGAAATATACTTCTACTGTACACTAAAATGTACTTATCAATAGTAATAATAAGGATATTATTTTTAAGGAGTATCATACAATCAGGATATGTTTTCATCCATGTTTTAATCTATACATTTCTGTTGTGCGTTTATTTATTTCAAAAAAGTATTTTGCTGTAAATTGTCATATTATCATTTCATCATATTTTAAAAGATTAAATTGCTTAAATGTTATTAATTCATTTCATTAGACATAATTTTTGATGATAAATTTGTGTTATATCATAAAAAACACAAAATCCAGAAAAATGGAAAACACATAATTTAAAGAAAAATAAAATGGATTTCATGGGACCCTAAATTAAAAAATAGCTACTCTGTGGAGTTTAATTGTTAAACAAACAAGTTCTGTTTACATTCATTATCAAGGTTTGACAGACATGTGAAAAGCATTTCCTTTCCCACTGATGGTAAACGAATATCGTATTAAATATCAATATCGTATAATACGGGGAAAATATTTATAGAAATAAATATATATATATTAGTGCTGTCAAACGATTAATCGCGATTAATCGCATCCAAAATAAAAGTTTTTGTTTACAGACTATGTGTGTGTATTGTGTATATTTATTTTGTATAAATAAATACACATACTGTATATATTTTGAAAATATTTACATGTATATATTTATATTCATATAATTTATATCATATATAAATATATTTAATGTATAAACATAAAAATTTCTTAAATATATACATACATGTGTGTGTATTTATATATACATAATAAATATACACAGTACACACATATTATGTAAACAGAAACTTATTTTGGATGCGATTAATCACGATTAATCGTTTGACAACACTAATTAATATATATATATATGTAGGGCATATCTACCTTAGGCAAAATCAATGATGGAAACTCAACTATGTTCTGTAAAGCAGCGCTAAAAGACAGTAGTGTCATTATTCAGCTCCAGTCAGTTCAGTGTTGACTCAGTTCAGACAGATGATTGAACATTCTAGTCCTCGCTGGATCTCAGGACCATCCCGCTCGGACAAAATCAGGAACTGTAAGAAGCGGCCAAATCCTTTAATAACTTCTGGCGCCTTTAACGCGCCTCAACCTCGAATTCCACTGGTGTTTTTAATGCTTACCACTTTGTGGCGTTAAACATAACTTTAAAGCTTTGAGAAAATAATTTCGCTGCCAAATCACACTGGATTTCAAAAACACGGCCAATAATGATAAATGGTGTTTGTACAGATGGGGCCCCTTAAATGGCACATTTGAATCTGCCGCCTCGCAGCGCTGCGATCACAGATGAGTCTCGGAGCGATTGGAGCGGCCCAAACACGAGTCTCGTGCAGAACCAGCACTGGAGCTCACAGAGGATGATCTGAGCAGCGATGAGACTTTTAGTGCTGAAAACTGCTTCTGATCACTTTTTAGAAAGAATCCAAAATGTAATAGCTGGCTGTTTCTGCTGCTCATGTACACTTTTTAAGTCAGATTTTGTGTGACACACAGTTACAGTGTGCTTTCTTCAGAATGCATTTAGCCAAACTCTTACTGAAATAAATTCAGCTCTATGCAGTTAGGATGCAAACGCACAACACAATCACATTTATGTAGATATGTTGGTTACTGTGATTAAGATTAATTTGCATGCTGCTGGAGCTCAGATGTTAATGTCAGACATGGTTTATTTTAGTAACTGTACAGTAAACAGTGCTGTACTCGGCAGGAAAATAAGTGTTAAAGGAAAAGTTCAGCCAAAAATTAAAATCTGCTGTAAATGTGCTCACCCTCAGTTCATCCAAGATCAGGATGAGTTTGTTTCTTCATCAGATTTGTAGAAATGTGTCACTGCATCAGTGTCTCATCAATGGATGCTCTGCAGTGAATGGGTGCCGTCAGAATGAGAGTCCAAACAGCTGATAAAAACATCACAATAATCCACAAGTAATCCACACCACTCCAGTCCATCAGTTAACATCTGGAGAAGACACTGTTTTGCTTGTAAACGGTGCTTGATCTGTGCAGATTTCTCTCCTGATTCAGACCAGAACACATTTTCACCGGAGGAAGAATTATTATGGATTATGGACTCTATGGTATTTTAGTTAAAAACATCTTAATGCTGGATTTGTTTCAGCTTTTGTCTTCTCCAGATGTTAACTGATGGACTGGAGTGGTGTGGATTACTTGTGGATTATTGTGATGTTTTTATCAGCTGTTTGGACTCTCATTCTGACGGCACCCATTCACTGCACAGCATCCATTGCTGAGACACTGATACAGTGACACATTTCTACAAATCTTTTTCAGCAAATTTGGTGAACTATTCCATTGTTGTTGTAAAATTAATCAATTATGAAACAAACTCATTCAGATCATTTCAGTTCTAGTTTAGTTCTCATCTGATAGTATCAGTGCAGTTAAATTGATAATATTACTGCATATTAATTGTCATGTGAATGGTACGTAATCAAACTGTCTGTGTAATTTCTGTCTCTATGTTTCAGAAACGTGTTCACATTCTCGTACTTTGCTGCATGGCTCAGTGTTTTAGTCCTGAAGTTTCCGCAGTAAAAACATCTCTGTGTTTCTCATTTGTGAGTCAGGTTTATTTTCAGATGAAGGTGTTTTTACTGTCGTAATAAGAGTTATTGCACGAGTCTCTCTGATTTACTCCGGTGTGAAGTAGCAGGATTTTCCTAATGAGAGACGGAGGACTTTTACAGTTCCCTTCAGCAGCTGTATTTCACTGTAGTTCTTCAGCAGCAGGTGTTTCTCATTAGTTTCCACTCAGCAAATACTCACACGCTCATGTTTGAGAGTTTACTGGGAGTTTGATGCTGTCTGCGGATCGTTTTACCTTCATTCAGCTGGGAAACTCTACCTCCTCAGATTTATCGTCTTGACGAAAGTGGGAAGTGATTGGGGTGTTTTGTGTGTGATATTACGGTGTAGGTGGTGGATCAGACTGAACGTCATCAGTCAGAGGATCGTTTCTGCTGCGTTTCATTCTCACAAAGATCCACTGGAGTGCTGGGTTTCCTCGCCACTGTTGACCAAACACACAGCTCATTCCTCGCTGGAGTCTGTATCCGGATCAGTAACAGACCTCACAAAGCTCATTAGTTCTGCCGATCTTCTCATGAGTGGTGTGACATGAGCTGGCAGCTCCAGCATCTGTCTGTCTGTCTGTCTGTCTCTCTGTCTGTCTGCTTTAGATCAGAGTAGATCTCATGTTGTCGATCAGCCCGAGGCGTCTCTCCTCAGAAACTTGTTTCTGGTTTTAACTCAGGAACAGGCTTCACAGATCCAACCCTCGGGCGAAATCATTGATGAGCCATAGAGAGACAAGCTCCTGTCCTACTTTACTAGTTACTCTAATTACCTGCAGAAAACACAACATGCACGTCAGTGTACTATTGAAAAAAGCCACAGTCCTTTATTTAGTATTAACTAGAATCTTTAAGTTTACAGCTAACAATACAGGCCTGTATATTATTACAAAAGAGCAGATTTCAAATGTAAGCCCCTCTTGGTCTATATTTATTTTCAATTTTTATTTATTTTTAGGGCCCAAGCCACTAAGGTGCAGGGCCCTCTTGATCCCCTAAGGATTATTATTATTAGGACCCAAGCCAGTAAGATGCAGGGCCCTATTGATTTCCTTAGGATTATTATTATTTTTTTTTTTGTTTTTTTTTTTCCACTATCCAGGGCTTTTTGGGGGCCTTAACGTGCTCAAAAACTCTTGAAAATTGGCACACACGTTGGAATCTGCAGTCATTAGGACGCCGCAGAGGCTGGGACCCGGGCGTTGCACAGGGGCTCCACGGTGCCCCCTGGAACACAGTCAGAAAACTTGATGTATAGCTCACACATACTTGCATGTATTCATATGAAACTCGGTACACATATAGATCTCATTGAGCCAAGCAACTTTTGCATGTCATAGGCTTCACCCAACAGGAAGTTGGCAATTCAGGGCTGTGTAAAAAGCGCATGCTCTGGAATTTGAAATACTCCTCCCAGGATTTCCAACAGATGAGCACCAAACTCGGTGAACATGATCTCAAGACATTGGGGATGCTAAATTGCGAAGGGATTTTTGATATCTCGAACGGTTTGCCCGTGGCGAGGCGACGAAATTATGGCGAGAAATGTGTCTAATAACTGTTGCACACAGTGTGTTATTTTAATGAAACTTCAGTGGTTTGTTCGTTCTATGATGCCGATCGCATAGATGTGACTATTAGGAGTCAAAGTTATAGCGCCACCAACTGGCAGCAGGAAGTGTGTCATTTCCGAAATGCTTTGAATTCAGCATCTTAATATTACTTGATTTGCTTCAAACTTCATCAGAATAATGACAAAACACAGGCGATGAGAATCTGTAAAGGGGTCCTTTATATATTACATACTGTTGCCATGGCAACGTGTCAAACTTTAACATTTGTTTTCTGTGCTTTTGAAGCACTTAACATGTTTAGAATGTCATGAAGCTCAACACACACATCAGTATTAATGATAGATAGACACTGGCAAAAGCTCATAAATGGGTGTGGAGGAGGCACTCTATAGCACCACCTTTTGTCAGAAGTGGGGGGGTTAGTTTTAGCTACAGACACCAAACTCGGTACATATATTGTTCTCATCAAGCCGGACAACTTTCTAATTTACAGTCATTAGCTATGACCAACAGGAAGTCAGCTATTTTTATTTTAATGTAGGTTTTTTTGCGAAATCAAGCTGTAAATAAATTCATACTCCTCCAAGCAGAAAAAAGTAGTTCACACCAAACTTTGTCAACATGATGCCAAGATACTGAATATACTAAATTGCGAACGGATTTTGGATATTTTGAACGGTGTTGTAATGGCGATTTATTAAAGTAACAGTAAAAAAGAAAGCAGTAATTTTCTAATATCTTTAAAGTGCAGCTTCCAAACACTTCACAACTTTTTACATACATAGAAAAAGTCATTATGAGGAAACATGGTTAGTTTCATGACTTTACAAAACTCTATGGATAAGAGAAAATTAAAAAACTATCAGACATCTGATCACACTCTATCTCTATGAGTGAGTGAGGGGGTTGGTGAGAGACAGAGAGAAAGAGCGAAAGAGAGGGTAACACTTCATAATAACTGCACGCTATGAATCATTAGGTAAGCATTAGTAAATAGTTCATCCTTTATAAAGCATTGTCCCAACATTAATAGTCAGTAGTAAGTAGATTATAAATACAGCTATAAATGCCTTGTTCTTTATTTATAAGGCATAGCTATTACAAAGGAGATTTAAAGGCTCCGTTATCTTCCTAACAGAAAAAATAAACAAACACAACACAGAGGGATACAAAACAGAAACATTTTTTCAAGATGCAAAAAAATGAAACTGTACACTTGAATTTTTTATTTTATTTTTTATTTTTTTTTACGTTTTATGTATTTTTCATTTTTAACAAGTGTACAGTTTCATTTTTTGCATCTTGAAAAAATATTTGTGTGTTCTGTATCCCTCTGTGTTGTGTTTGTTTAACTTTTTCTGTTTGGGAGATAAATGAGCCTTTAAATCTCCTTTGTAAATGCTATACAAGGTATAAATAGTCCTCACTTTAGATGAGCTCACACAAATAGATGGCTGGCAACTGCTAAATGTTTTAAAACTACCTGACTTAATCATGAATTACAGCAGGAATATGTGTTAAAAAAGCATTTATTAACACACTGAGCAACTATTATCATGTGTCTAAATAAGATTTATAAATGTACTTTTAAATAGTTTATTAATAATTTACTTACACTTTCTAAATGATCTTATGAACCACTGACAACTCCTAAATAACTGGTTTGTAAATAATGTAATTTAGAAATGTTAAATTGATCATTAATAAAGTATGAAAATACAATTATTAAACATTACATATATGCTCAAGAACAAAACATTTATAGCTGTATTTATAAAATGCTTACTAATGCCTATTAATGCTGGAACTATGCTTTATAAAGGATGGATCGACTATTATTATAAAGTTATTATAAAGTGTTACCGATTTTGGTAACACTTTAAAATATGGTTTCATTTGTTAACATTAGTAAATGCATTAACTAACATGAACTAACAATGAACAATATAATTTCACAGCATTTATTAATGTTTGTTGATGTTAGTTAATCAAAATGTTCTTGTTAATTCACAATGCATTAAATAATGTTAACAGATAAAACTTTAAATTTTTAATAATGTTTATAAGTTTTGAATATTAACTAACATGCTATAAAAGTATTGTTCATGTTAATTAATATAGTTAATGTTAGTAACCGAAAACTGACTGAAAGTGTTACCGAAGTTTTATGTATTGTTGTGTGTGTGTATGTTTCACAGTCTTCATAGTTTGGATTAACCATTTCATTGCTGTATCCCTCAAATCCTCGCTGTGCTCGCTGTGCACCGTTTTCCTGATGCCACCGGGGCGGCGTTTGCACTGACGGCTTGGGCCCGCCATCGCTACTTGCAGCTATATTCTTTTTTTTTTTGTCTTTTTAATTTGATCTTTTTGTTTTATTAATTTTTAATTTGTATTAACTCTATTTTTCTTTCAGATTTTAAATATTTATTATATTATTATTATTTTTATTTATTTGTTTGTTTGTTTGTTTTGAATGAATGCCCTTCACGCTGCACAATCTGTGTAAGTGCTGTTCTCTGTTATTTATTAAATGACCCAGATGCCAAGTACAGATGTTTTATTAGACATATTTGCCATTTACACTTTAAACTTAAATTCTGCAGTGTGCGTGCATGGCTGGTTATGTTATGTTATATTACATTAGTTATGTTATATTAAATATAAATTGTGGTCATTGACAGTCACTCAGGGATTCATTTGTGCGTCACCCCCCATTAGCATGTGTGTGTGAGTAATTACAGCCGCTATTGTTCCTCTTAACGTGTTAATACATGAGTATCAGAGAGGTGTTAACTGAATCAAACGGCGTGTTAATCTGGTGTTAGTGTGTCACAGGCTCTGATAAACAAGAGAGTGATTGGTTATGATGCTGTACAGACTGGAAGCCCATTTCCTCAATGGAATAAAAAATTATTTCTTGACATCTTGAGAAGTCCAAATTGTGAGTTGATATCTCTGAATTCTGACTTTTTCTTGCACTTTTGTGAAGAAAAGTCAGAATTATGTGATATAAACTTAAAACTGCAAGATAAAAAGTTGCAATTTTTAATTTTTAATTCTGTGTCAGAAACAGACTTCCATACTAATGCAAAGCTCTTCTTATGGATTTTTTTTTCTTCAGATTTTACCCAGATTACAGTTTTTTTTTCAACTGCTTAAATACACAATATTTCCTTGTCACGCAGTTTCTGAAAGCTGACTCAAACAGCAGAAGCACACACCAAATCTGCAAAACCATAGCTAATTTGACTCAGTTTTCAATTTCACAAAACACTTTTAATAAAACGCACAATTCTCTATGTAACACACAAATCTAACAGCAATTAATGTTACGGCGAAGGTGTTTGCAAATGTTTGCTTTTGAGATATTGTAGTGTTTGTGATATTTTGAATGCAGTGCTTCATTTTGCAAGAGATGTGAGGTATTTTGCATTTTGTGTGTGCAGTTCTTGGAGTTGTGTGTAAAGTTTTCAAAATGTGTGTAAGCAGTTGAAAAAAATATATATAATATCAGCCTCATCTTCTTATTTCTTCCGCTGAGCGTCTCAGTGTTTTGTTCTGTTTCTCAGTGGCTGAGGGTTTGTGGTTTAATCTCAGAGCAGATGCTGGTGGATTCTCACTGTTGACTGCTGACTGAAGCACTTTAACACCAGCAACACGCAGACGTCTCGTCAGCACCAGAGCTCCAAACACTCGTGTGTGTGCTGTGATTATATGTAGAGTGCTCAAGATTAGGATGGCTGATGTAATCCCCTCCTGCAGCAGATGAAAGACGCTGCTGTCAAGCTCTCTTTCACGCCGATGGTCTCTCGCTCTTTGAAGTCTCTCGCGGCTCTCTGACCGATCCACAGAGCGAATCTCGCGAGCGCTGTATTGTTGAGCTGTTGTTCTTGGAGGGTCTCGTGTGTGAAAGCGTTTGCTCGCGGCCTGCACCCCTGCATTGTTTACTTTTTGTCCCGGCTGAGAGAGAATTCCACGCGTTTTCAGGGTCATTTACACCCAAAGAGTGTTTGTTTTTGGGGATGGAGCTCTTTGTGTGTGTGAGAGTGTGTGTGCTCACTGACCTCATAAAAACTACACACACTCTCTCACAGTGAACATGCTGTCGCTCTATCCATTGTTTAAAGCCCCGATATGCTCACAGTCCAAGATCAGGATGAGTTTGTTTCTTCATCAGGTTTGTAGAAATGTGTCACTGCATCAGTGTTTCAGCAATGGATGCTCTGCAGTGAATGGGTGCCGTCAGAATGAGAGTCCAAACAGCTGATAAAAACATCACAATAACCCACAAGTAATCCACACCACTCCAGTCCATCAGTTAACATCTGGAGAAGACAAAATCTGTGTTTTAAAGAAAAATCCTTCATCAGTGTTCTGCATTACAAGCAATGCGAGTTACGTAATCAGATTACTTTGTCAAGTAACTAGACGTGTTACTTTTAAATTTACAAGAAAATATGTTACGGAGTTACTTTTTCAAATAAGTAACAAATAAATAAGCAAGCCCAGCTCAGGTGACAAAAAGTAACGCAAAAGTAATGTAATGCATTACTTTCATAAAAAGTAATGAAGTAACGCAATTAGTTACTTTTTTATGGAGAGACGCAACATTGTAATGAATTCATTTAAAAGTAACTTTCCCCAACATTAAGACATTTTTAACTTCAAACCATTGCTTCCAACTAAAATACAAATTCATAATCCATAATAACACTTAATTTGGGATCCATTGGTGAGCAAGTGATGGAATGCTACATTTCTCCAAATCTGATAAAGAAACAAACTCCTCTTAATCTTGGACGGCTTGAGGATGAGCACATTTACAGTAGATTTTCATTTTTGGGTGTACTATTCCTTTAATACAAGCATCTTTACAGTATTGAGCATATAAATAAATTGTGTCAGTGTCACTTTAGAATTAGAAGTACAAGTTTAATTTATACTGTAAAGCAGTTCTCAAGTGTGTTCATGTTTTTTTTTTTTGTTTTTTTTTTTCTGGCGTATACTCTCAGCGACTGAGCAGAAGAAGAGATGAACTGCAGAAGATTTCCGCATTACAGGAGGCGGAGCCTCAGAGCCACGCCCACCTGTTATGTAATCGCCACAAACCTCTAACAGTATCCATCTAGGTGTTTACCTGCCGGAGAGAACTTTGCAGGAAATTTCACTTTGTCAAGCTGTTTCAAACTCCTGAATCAAACTCCTGATTTCATTTGCAATGGCTTCATGTTTGATTTTCAGTCAGGGCTTTTATTATCTGCTCTTCCACAACTGACTTCACTCATGAAACCTTCATCTTTTATTTCTCTATTTACTTTTGTAAATACTTTTGAAGACATTTTTAGCAGTCAAACCTTAATTCATTTTAGAGTTTTTATCCAAAACCTTTTAAAATAGCACTTTTATAGTATTTCAACTCGTTTCTCACCTTGAAAATAGCCAACGAAGCTGGTGTGGCATTAAAACACCAACCAACTGACCAGCTCTTTACTGCTGTGCACGTTCTGTTTCTCAGACTCTTCTTACTCTTCTCTTAATCCCAGCGTTTGTCAGAATTCCTCTGTGAAAATCCTCATGCACAGGATGGTTTCCCTCCCTCACAATCACAATCACACGGATGCGTTCAGAAGCAACTTAGTTTCAAATATGTTTAGAATCTGCTCCCATCACACGTGTGTGTGTGTGTGTGTGTGTTTGCGGTCTGAAGGATGGACTATGTTTCAGTGTCTACATCAATTTTGAAGCTGGTTGAAAAGCCACAAACAGCCGATGGCTTGTGGCCACATGCAGATCCATTTCTTTGGGGTTGAGAGGTTATCCGCACATATTTTCCACTACAGGGACGATTTTACATGGTGAGACATGAACATTTTCAGTGTGAGACGCTTGAGCTGAAGCCAAGCAGATGCGTGCAAATTCACATTTTGCTGTGGTTTGATTGTGCATGTGAGTTCACTTTTGGAATTTGTGGAATCTTGGGATGTTTTACCTCTAGAAGGTGCATATTAGTACCGCAGAGTATTAGAATGTACCATTAAGGTACTTCTGTGAACCTTTTAGGGGTAAATAAGGCACAAAGTTGTTCTTTAAGGGTTTTACAATTGCATTTTTTTGAGTGTTGTGGCATGCTAAACATTTTAATCATTTTCTAACTCTTGTACAGTTATCACATGTGCTTAGATTCACTGAGAGACCTTTGGACACGTTTATGTTTAAAATCTGTCATCAAGTTGACTGGAGTATGAGGTGCGTTGTTCTTGCAAGCTGATTGGCTGAGGCTGCGTGTGTGGGCCGGATGAAGCTGTCAATCAAAGCGCAGTCACTTTACTTAAGCGTGTGACACTGATTCTGTCAGACAGCGTAAATATTTGTCTGCGACTGAGCTGTAAGGTAAACACTGGCCTATGGGGTAAATGCAGAACACAGACTAAATGACCTGCGTTTCTCTAGACTGATCAAAGCTCTTATGCACCACATCTACGCCGACCTGCTTTTGTCTGTTCGTCGCATAACCGCACCAGAATTAGTTCCAGACAAAAACCACCTACTTAGAATAACATTAGACGTAAAATCACATTAGAGCTCAAGACTGAAGGCCTACAGCTTCTGCATTTCCATAGACACAGACATTTCCATAAATACATATACATATATCAGTGCATTAGTGGCTCTGTTTTTAAGAATGAGTCATTGAATCATTCATTCAAATTATTATTATATTTTTTTATTTATTTCTGATTTACTAAGGAACAGTTTTCTCTCCTGATGCACACCAGACCAATTTTTCACTGGAGGAAGTGTTATTATGGATTATGGACTCGTATTTTAGTTAAAAACGTCTTAATGCTGGATGTGTTTCAGCTTTTGTCTTCTGCAGATGTTAACTGATGGACTGGAGTGCTGTGGATTATTTGTGGATTATTGTGATGTTTTTATCAGCTGTTTGGACTCTCGTTCTGACGGCACCCATTCAGAAGCACATCAGACAATCACATTAGACATAAACTCACTTTAGATTTGGCACATCATCTACCATTTTTGTGTGTATTCTAATAGTTTATGACAGCCTAGAGCTTGTGCATTTCCATAGACACAGACATTTCCATAAATACATATACATAGATCAGTGCATGATTAGTAGCTCTGTTTTTAAGAATGAGTCATTGAATCAATTATTCTATTCTTAAAAGTCAATTGAATCATTCAGCACTTAAATGATTCAGTGATTCACTGTGCCTCATGCTTAAATCATATTTTAAAAATTTAATTTAAATTATTATTAAATTATTTATTCAGTTGATTAATTCGGAAATTAAATGACTGTTTATGAGTGAGTCACCTGAATCATTCAGCTGATTTAGTGAGTGTTTGAATCATTCATTCAATTGATTTGTTCTGAAATTAAATAAATTACTCTTTATGAGTGAGTCACCTGAAACATTCAACACTGCCTCACGCTGAAATTATATTTTAAATATTAATCCAATTAGTGTTTACAGATACAGTCCACACATATTGAAGCTGGCTCATCTCTCTCTGTGTGTGACATTTTCAGAAGAAGGAATAATAAAACCATCCTGTAACTCTTGAGATGAGAGGGACAGCCGTCTGAAGCGCTGGAGCCGCAGCTGTCAGGAGGACCTTTAGCGTGTTGATGTTTAACTCACTAATGCGGTGTGGGAATGTTTACGGCCGTACGAGCTGCTTTTAGTGATGCTGTTGAGCCGGTCTGGAGACATCACGGTGAGATAAAGACCCTCCACAGGGAATGAAAAGAAAGTAGACAGCAAACTGTGACGCTTAGTGAAATCTGCAGGAGATGAAACACAGAAAACAGTGTCTGGTGATGTGTCAGCTTATGTGGAATTTCAGTTTCTCCAGAAGTTAATCATTTCACAGACAAAAGTTGTACACTCTAAGGTTTTACTTAACGCTTTTCTTAAAACAAAATGAACATCACTTTCAACTAAAAACAAAAAAACATACGCATTTTGGCTGTTCATTTTTAAGGATCTGAAAACAAACTTTTGAAAACAGTGCAAGTGCAAGTTTTTGTAAATGATACCTTTATCGTCTCCGTCTAAGCTATAAAAACATAAATGTTCAGTCTATAGGCATGCACGAGTTTCTTTACAAACAGCGTTTCAGTCATTTTCACGGATCCGTGTGAACAGGGATTGTTTTGTTTTTATTTATTTTTTATTTTTTATTTTTTTGAAAATATAAAGGAAAAATGATTACACTTTATTTTAAGGTGTCCTTGTTACAGTGTAATTATACATTTAAGTACCGAGTAATATTAATTAACTACATGTACTTACTATATGCTTAGGGTTAGGATTAGGGTTTGGTTCAGGGTTACTTGCATGTAATTATGCATAATTAAGTGTCATTATAATAGTAAATACATGCAACATGTTTAACAATGACACCTTAAAATAAAGTGTTACAGTAAAAACCTTTCTGTTTTGTAGTACACCATTATCATGTTTTAACCTTTAATTTTAAAGAAACCACAATGATTTTTCTGTGGGATATTATTCTGGTGGAAGTCTATTCCAGTCACAAGTTCCTCTAAAGGCAAATGATAAATCACTAAACTAGTTTACTTGGTTAATCCAGTGACTAGTCCTTCCTCAGAAGTCCATCAACACGTTAGCTTGTAGACATGACAGAAGTTTGGATGAAACCCTGATGGTGAGGTTTTAGAGAGAGTTTTTGTGTGTGTTATGACTGTCTGACACTGAGACAAATCAAAGCCAAACTCCAGTCACAGAAGAAATGCGTGCACACACACACACACACACACACACACACACACACGGGGGCTCTGTTCTGAATTAGTGTGAGTCTGAGTTAAGCATGTGTGTCTATAGCTCGGCGTTACGCGTCACGTTACTCGTCTGCTGGAGTAATGCACAGGCAGGGAATCGTGGGAAAGTCTCCCAGTTTATCAGAGTCCATTCACAAATCATGCGGCCGTACTGAGTGCTATCGCCGGCGGTGCACTGCAAGTTCTGGCTTTGTTTGTGTTCTTAACTGGTGGGAAACATAGTGCGGATGATGTCATGAGAAAGAGGTTCGTATCATTAACGGCGTCCATTAGCGCGGGACTGAGACGACGTCCATCACTCACAGACACTCCACAATAACATCCACTTCACATGTACGATTAAAGGGGTCATCGGATGCCCATTTTCCACAAGTTGATATGATTCTTTAGGGTCGTAATGAAAAGTCTATAACATACTTTGGTTACAATTTCTCAATGGTAGTGTAAAACAACACCATTTTTACCCTTTCAAAAACAGCTCTGTTCACAGTAACCTGTTCTGTTGCATGTCCCTTTAAATGCTAATGCGCTCTGCTGACCCCGCCCCTATCTTCTGTGGGGTGACGAGCTGTTCTCATGAGACTGTAAACTTTAGCCGCATTTAGCTGTGAAACTTGCTAACTAGCACATTATTAGGAAAGCCGATTGGCAAAGATTCATAAACTTATACTCACTTCTTCTGGAGGTGAAGCTGATTGATTCGCGCAAACATAGACGCATTTTGGCAGATCGGGGGCACATTCCCTTCAAAAACAAAAGTAATCCACTGTGACTTCAGCGGCTCAGATATGTTCATTATTACATCCAACAACAAAACAGCTCAATTGCTTAGGAGACATTCTTGTCTACCCCTGCTCCAGCGGTGAAACAATGGCGGACTGATGACAGCTCACTCAGGGTGGGTCTAAGGAAAAACACCAGTGTCAATCAACAATCGTGGGAGGGGCCTGGGTTTGTGTGACGTCACATAGCCAAGAATCTGAGAACAGCTTGATTTGAGAAAGGGGATATTATTTATAGGGATTAAAAAAAATAAATTAATTAAATAAATTAAAAAAAACACTGGGTGCATTTTTATCATTATAGGGTGGTTGTGTGCGCACACTGTCAACACACATTTATGAGAATGAGAATGAGCTTTATTGCCAGGTATGTTTACACATACGAGGAATTTGTTATAGTGACAGAAGCTCCACAGTGCAACAGAATGACGACGACAGGACAGAACACAGATAATAAAAAGAATAATATACAAATATACAAAATATACAATGTACAAAATAGCAAAAACGCAATATATAATATAGAAAATTATGTATGTACAGGTATGATATGTGCAAATTTGAAATGTAAATAAGTATGTGTGTTAAATAAACAATTTATAATAGTGTTGTGTGTTCCACGTTTATTGTTAAGTGTTCATGAGATGGATTGCCTGAGGGAAGAAACTGTTCCTGTGTCTGGCCGTTCTGGTGCTCAGAGCTCTGTAGCGTCGACCAAACGATAACAGTTCAAAGAGGGAGTGTGCTGGGTGTGAGGGGTCCAGAGTGATTTTGCCAGCCCTTTTGCTCACTCTGGATAAGTACAGTTCTTGGAGAGTGGGGAGGGTTGTACCAATGATTCGCTCAGCAGTCCGGACTACCCTCTGTAGTCTTCTGAGGTCAGATTTGGTAGCTGAGCTGAACCAGACAGTTATTGAAGTGCAGAGGATGGATTCAATGATGGCGGAGTAGAACTGATTCAGCAGCTCCTGTGGCAGGTTGAACTTCCTCAGCTGACGAAGGAAGTACAGCCTCTGCTGGGCCTTTTTAACAATGGAGTCAATGTGAATGTCCCACTTCAGGTCCTGAGAAATTGTGGTGCCCAGGAATCTGAATGTCTCCACTGCAGTCACAGTGCTGTTCATGATGGTGAGTGGGGGGAGTGCAGGGGGGTTTCTCCTGAAGTCCACGATCATCTCCACAGTTTGAGCGTGTTAAGCTCCAGGTTGTTAAGACTGCACCAGACAACCAGCTCTTTAACCTCCTGTCTGTAAGCAGACTCGTCACCGTCCTGGATGAGACCGATGAGTGTGGTGTCATCTGCAAATTTTAGGAGCTTGACAAAGGGGTCTTTAGATGAGTAGTCATTGGTGTAACGGGAGAAGAGCAGTAGGGGAGGTGCCAGTGCTGATCGTATGGGTGCTGGATGAGAATTTTCAAAGCTTTACTAGCTTCTGCCTGTCTGTCAGGAAGCTGGTGATCCACTGGCAGACAGAGGTGGGGACGGATAGCTGAGTTAATTTGGGCTGGAGGAGTGATGGGATGATGGTGTTAAAAGCGGAGCTGAAGTCTACGAACAGGATCCTCACATAAGTCCCTGGTCTGTCCAGATGCTGCAGGATGAAGTGCAGTCCCATATTGACTGCATCATCCACAGACCTGTTTGCTCTAAAGGCAAACTGCAGGGGGTCAAGTGATGTCCTTCAGATAAGCCAAAACCAGACTTTTAAATGATTTCATGGCCACAGACGTTAGAGCCACAGGTCTGTAGTCATTAAGTCTAGTAATTTTGGGTTTCTTTGGGACGGGGATGATGGTGGAACGTTTGAAGCATGAGGGGACTTCGCACAGCTCCAGTGATCTGTTGAAGATCTGTGTGAAGATAGGGCCCAGCTGGTCAGCGCAGGTTTTCAAACAGGCTGGTGTCACACCATCTGGGCCCAGTGCCTTTCTTCTCTTGTTCTTTCTGAAGACCCTGGCCCACATCATCTTCACTGAACTGAAGTGCAGGAGGGAGGAGAGGGGGGTTGCTGGAGGTGTTAATGGTGTTTTTTTCAAACCTGCAGTAGAATTCATTCAGATTGTCTGCCAGTTGTTGATTCTCCACAGTGCTGGGGGATGGTGTCTTGTAATTGGTGATGTCTTTCAGACATTTCCACAGCGAAGCAGGATCACTGGAAGAGAATTGGTTCCTTAGCTTTCCAGAATAATTCCTCTTTGCCAATCTGATCTCCTTTTCCAGTGTGTATTTGGCCTGTTTATTTAAGAATCTGTCCCCATTCCTGCGAGCATCTTCTTTGGCCTGACGGAGCTGTCTGAGTTTTGCAGTGAACCATGGTTTGTCATTGTTGTAGTTTAAATGAGACCTGGTAGTAATGCACATATCCTCACAGAAACTGATATAGGATGTTACAGTTTCTGTGAGCTCGTCCAGATCGGTGGCGGCAGCTTCAAAAACAGTCCAATCAGTGAGGTGGAAACAGGCTTGTAAATTCTGCTCCGCTTCATTAGTCCATCTTTTTACAGTCCTTAATACAGGTTTAGCTGATTTCTGTTTCTGCCTGTAGGTTGGTATGAGATGAACTAAACAGTGATCAGAGAGCCCCAAATCTACCCGTGGGACAGAGTGATATGCATCTTTTATTGCTGTGTAACAGTGATCCAATATTTTACTGTCTCTGGTGGGACATGTAACATGCTGTCTGTATTTTGGCAGTTCACGGAAGAGATTTGCTTTATTAAAGTCCCCTAGAATGATTAAAACAGAGTCCAGGTGTTGTTGTTCTGTCTCTGTGATCATATCAGCGAGTTTCTGTAAAGCTGAGCTCACGTGCCCTTGCGGAGGAATGTAAACACTCACAAGAATGAACAAGCAAAACTCCCGCGGCGAGTAGAAAGGCTTACAGTTAATGAAAAGCGCTTCTAGGTCGGGACAGCACATCTTCTTTTACACAGTTACATCTGTACACCACCTTTCGTTGATGTAAAAGCATGTCCCTCCACCGCGCGATTTCCCCGTCGATTCTGCGTCGTGGTCCGCTCTAAACAGCTGAAAGCCCGGCAGACTTAACGCGCTGTCCGGAATCGCATCATTCAGCCAGGTTTCCATGAAAGACAGAGGAGCAGAGTTTGAAAAATCCTTGTTTGTCCGGGAGAGCAGAAGAAGTTTGTCCTTTTGTTGGGAAGAGAGCAGAGATTCGCCAGATGGATGCTAGGCAACAGCGTCCGAATTCCGCACTGTCTGAGCTTCATGAGCGTGCCGCCTCGCTTCCCCCGTCTTCGCGTCCTGAAGCGTTTGACCAGCGCTGCTGCTCCGCCAACTACAACATTCAGCAAAACGTCCGAATAATCGAAATCCGGTAAAAGATTTTGTGTTGTGCCGAATGCTCAGCAGTTCATCCCTGGTAAAACTGATCATGTTTGAGAAACAAAAAAACAGGAAAAACTAACAAAAACAGAACAAACACTGGAGAGCTAAGCACTGTGGCTGCCATGTGCGGCGCCATCTTGTCTTGAATCTTGTCCATCTTGTCTTATGTTCAAACAACATGTAAAAGGGAATTTTGCATCTGATGACCCCTTTAAAGCCAGAACATATAGATATCTGAAGACTGAACAGACTGTAAACGCAGATGTGTGTGGCATTCAGATGTTCAGATTCATGTTCAGAGTCTATATAACCATAGAGTTTATATACCTATAACGATAACTCTTATCATTCTCACAACACACAGTGACATTTTGTTTATTGACGCTTTTACAACATTGATCTGATCTGTTCAATATCAAATTGCTCATGACTGATTCTGAATATGTGCTGACAATCTTGGAAGTTTGATAATTTTTCAGGACTAAATGCCTGTTCACATCAAGAACAATTACTAGATCCACACCACAACTATATCAATAACGACACACATATTGTTAATGAATTAACAATAAAAAACATTGAATCATTAGACTTTAAGAGCTCAAGCATTTACATTTTTTTTTTTTTTTTTTTACAATCGCTAGGACACATTTCTCAATACTAAAGTCAATTTTCAAAACTCTTCACACAGTACTCCTAACCATCTTTCAACTCAACACAGCAGTTCATTTCACATTCAAAATGCACTAAAATTACCAAAACATTTCATGTGTCTCAAATTAACTCATTCCTCCATAACACTTGCAAACAAACACACTTTATCACTCATAACACAACCACCTAAAACACATTAACAACAGGTAGCATGCATTTACGTATACGTTTGCTTTTGGAAAACGTCTTTACAAAACCAGAATAATACCCTCTACTGTTTATAATTCACTGCAGTAAATGTTACATGCTCCATGTTTACATTACAGTACAAAATTATTCCTAAGTTTTCCCCTTTTGTATAGATGGCAATGAAAGTAAAAGACTAACATTGGGAAGATGTTCAGCTACATGATAGCCCTTACCAAAAAGTAGTATACTTCAAGTTTATTTTATTAAGTATACTTAAGTAAAGTTCAAGTATATTTTTAGGTATACTTTATGTAGTAAGTATACAAATATCAGTGTACTAGTAGTGTACTTGTACTATTTCAATACTCCTTGGGACTAAATTGGTCCACTTTCTAGTATATAAAACTATACTTTTAAGTATACTTTAAGTATAACAGTAGCAAACTTTGAGTACACAACTAGTTTACCTCTATGTTTATAGTTTGTACTGCAACTATACTAAAAGTGAACTTATAGGTATACTGATAGTTTACTAATTAAATACATGTAGTAGCATTTTTAGTACACTTTGAAGTATAGTCTCGGTAAACTACTAGTTTAGTAGTTTTATACTGCAAGTATACTCATAAGTTTTCTTTAAGTGAACTTGACATCATACTTTAATAGTATAATATAATAGTATACTATTATGTCCCTATTTAGGTATTAATTTGTATATATTTTGTTATATGAATATCTGAACACACAAAACATCCACAGAAGAACAGGGTATCTGCTTGTAAACAAAAGCATTTTATTCTAGCTTCATGAATTTTTTTTTTAAACACTTTAATGTTGGTAAGTTTCATAAAAAATAAATAACATTTTGAACAAAAAGCTGAAAAAAAAGATTATGAATTGATTCAGAATGATAATCAAAATGTAGATGGAGTCGATCAACACCCTAAAGCTTGACAGTCATTATTACCTCTTCATTGGTGACATTTTGTTCCATAATGTTACACAGTTTTGATGCTGTTTTATGACAGATGATCGTGTTACATTACATGTGGAAGTATCTGTTGTTTCTTTTTCGTCCTCTCTTGTGTTTTTTGGAAATTCTGTACAGAAGATGGGTACTAGCGCCCCCTACCATATAACAATGAAAACACGGATTAATAGCACACTTGAATAAACTTCTTTTTCGTAAGGGAGTATTTGATTTTATACATTCAGAATATTTTTCTATATGATATTACTGAAGAAATGTTGCAAATTTCTGTCTTATTCATTGTTGTATTGTGCTAGGTTTTGAAAACAGCATGTAAACGTGCAAACTGGCTTGTGTAGTACATAAAGTTTTGGTGGCGTTTGTGCTGAAGTGATAGAAGAATTCATGTAATCTGACAGATGTCGTCAGTGAATGCATTTTGTGCCAAAGCAAAGCAGTTTAGCCACAGAGACTGATGTTGTGCTCGCTGTCTGAAGAGTTCTGAAAAAGTGACCTAAGTATTGAGAAATGTGTCCTAGCGATCGTAAAAAACAGTAAAGCAATAGATGACAGCAGCACACGCTTACAACAAACAAAATTATATCATGCATTGGTGTGGACGCTAATATGGTTATCGTTATTGTTTTTGGTGTGAATGGGCCTTAAGACTAATATTATTTCAGCCCTGTCACAGATGATTTGAGTGTTTGGGAAACCTGTTTGGACTCAATAATTGGTATTATTTCTGTGATTGTGTTCAGTGCAGAAATCACACACTCTTCAGCTCTGTGGAGTGTTTTCAGCGCATGCATCGTAACACAACAGGTGATTTCCATCACAAAGCTGAATTATTGACTTTCATAGGGCCGCAGTGCTTTGATATGGATGCTCTCTGGTTCCTGCACGTGTGAATGTGGCCAGTGACCCACAGAACGGACACAACGCATTCGTTCAGGCCTGGCTCTTTCATTCAGTGCCTCCTCCTCCTCCGCGCCATAATTTAAGGGGCTTTTGCGCTGCTGAAGATGCTTTGGCCGCGGCAGATGGAGGGAGTTTGGGAGGCTAGCGAGGTGGCAATAGGCTAATTTGAGCAGCACAAAGCCGGCGCGCTTTCAAATGCAGAGCAGGAGGCTTTGATGAGCGCGGGATGAAAGCACAGGGAGCCCAGCGGACGACGGGGGCCCTTTGTCCCAAACAAGAAGGCATCTGCTTGAGCTTTGCCCTCCTCTCTGGGACAAGCTCCTCCAACTATGACGGACGGGGCCAGAGAGTGTCACCGACGCTGATGAAAAGAGCTCGAGTGTGTGTGTGTGTGAGTGATGTCCCCACAAGGATAGTAAAACCTGAAATTTTTGACATTGTGGGGAGCGGCCTGCGGTCCCCAATGAATAAAATGAATAAGAATATAAGTAATAGAAGTCTATGGAAAGTCCCCACAATTCACAGAAACAAATGTGTGTGTGTGTGTGTAAACACTGGGGAATTTCATGGTGACACAACGGTGAGCTGCCGCAGCAGCAGAAGCAACAAAAAGCGGCAGCTAAAACTAATTGAGAGAAACTCTCCTCCGCAGAGACTTTGATCTGTGAGAGATTCACTCACGCTTCAGCAGAACCTCCTTCAGGAGCGTCAGACACAAACACTTCTGCTTCTAGTCAGTCTTCACTAGTACTAGTCCTCATACTGTATACTGATCAAGCCTCTGAGTGTAAAAGTTGAGTGTGTAAGTGCAGTGTTTGTGATGTTGTTGTGCTTCTACTTTACTACGTGATCAGACTCACTTCAGATGGTACAAATCCAGCTATCAAACACCTGCAACACCATTTACATTTTCTGATAAAGTAAAAATCTACATTATAAAGTGATTTTTCAGTTAATTTTTCAGCTGCACTCCCTTAGAAAACAAAAACCATCCCTGTACACAGCAGGTTTTTCACAGCAGATTTTTCCTTCATAATGTCTTAAAATGTCAATATATTACAGACATTACACACACGTGTTTTATTAATTACTTAGCACCTTATTTTAATATTTTTTAATTGTCATTAGCACAGATGGTACGAGAAACTTATTGGAATTGCTCCATTTGTTATTTTTGTTATAATTTTTATTTTTCTTCTTCTCCAAAATGAATTTTTGACGGCCTAAACACACTGGAAAACTCATAACTTTGCACACATGCCAGAAGTAGTGAAAATGTATGTCTAATATGGGTTTCAGAAGTGAATGTGGCAAAATGGTTCAATAGCACCACCTATACATGTTCAACGAAGTGCCCCTCAAGCTATGTTTCACGTACATGTACAAAAATCGGTACACACATGCAACACACCGATACCTACAAAAAAAAAAAAAAAAAAAAAAAAAACCTTGGAGCAAAATCCAAAACATAACTGGAAATCAGTTATTTTGAATTTTCTGTTGTTTTTGCCGTTTTCAGGGGTTGTATTTTTTGTTATTGTAATTATGCATATTTCTTTTTCTTGTCATTACATTACAGTTTTGTTTAACACTTCGGTAATATTGTATGCACACAGTGATACCAATAAAGTACATTAAATTAAATTTAAATAAAAGATTATTAGAATTTAAGACGTTCTACTCTTTTTACTTCTTTGTCACTATTTGTGAAATGTACTAGCAATTCCTGAGTGAAGATAATAAATCCTACAACATTTCTGTCAGTGTATTTAAGAAGCTTTAAGAGAAGCTGTATGGATGTTAAAGGAGAGTTCAGTTTATAGTGAATGATTTGAGATAAACGTTATCATCTACATTCATCCTGGGTTAAGATGGACTTTGGCCCACAATGCACTGGGGCTTGCAGGGGCCAGTCACATAAACTTCTTTGACTAGTCTTAAAAGTTACTCTTTTTTCTTCATTAAGACTGACCATAACTTTATTTTACCGTTCTAATCTGAATCTGAACAGTAAGACCGGTCTTTGGTTAGACTAGCTCTTAAAGGGATAGTGCACCCAAAAATCATCATTTTGTTATCATTTACTCACCCTCAGTATAACTAACTTTCTTCTGTGGAGCACAGAATAAGATATTTTGATGAAATTCAAGAATGTTGGTACCAGTTTCTGTTCCCATTGACTTCCACTGTATGGACAAAAAGTACAATTGAAAGTCAGTAGGAAACAAAACAGCTGAGTTACCAACCCTAGTAAAAATAATTAAATGGTGCCCGTTCCGGGACCCATGGCGGTGCAGGGAGCTCGGGAGGCCATGGCGGTGCAGGTGACTTGGGAGGCCGTGGCAGTGCAGGGAACTCAGGAGGCCATGGCGGATCAGGAGACTCGGGAGCCCATGGCGGCCCTGCCTCAGAGGCTGTGGCCCCAGCCCCCGCCCCTATGGCTGGAGCCATACTACCCCCCCCCCAAAAAAAAATACTTGGGGGAGCTTACGGGGCTTAACTTGGGGACTGGAGCCCTCCCTGGGCTTAACGGGAGATCAGAAGCCTTCCCTGGGCTGAACCGGAGATCAGGAGCCCTCACTGGGCTTACCTCGGGAACAGGAGCACTTCCTGGGCTTCTCTCGGGAACTGGAGCCCTCACTGGGCTGAACGGGGGAACTGGAGCCCTCACTGGGCTGAACGGGGGAACTGGAGCCCTCACTGGGCTGAACGGGGAATCAGGAGCCCTCACTGGGCTGAACGGGGAATCAGGAGCCCTCACTGGGCTTAACTCGGGAACAGGAGCCCACCCTGAGCTTAACTTGGGAATCAGGAGTGCGCTTACGTGGAGCTGGCCCAGGAGGGCGCTCGGGAGGAGCAGGCACTGCTAAGCGCTTTCATGGAACCGGCACTGGAGGGCACTCTGGAGGTGCCGCAACCGGCAGGCTTGCCACAGGAACCGCAGGCGGACTTCGGCGGCGGCCGGCATTTCCGGGCTGAGGACGAGGGTGGAACCCTGGAGGACACGGGGGTATTTGGGGCCAGGCAGGTGGTCCAAGCCATTGGCACGGTATGTGGGGGTTCCTAGCGTGAGGTGAGCTGGCACGACACGGCGTGCTTCTGAGTGGGCTGGACGACGAGGCTTGGGAAGTTCCTTACATTTATGCATTTAGCAGACGCTTTTATCCAAAGCGACTTACATTGCATTCAAGTTACAGTTTTTTTTTTTTTTTACATTTTATCAGCTCTTGCTTTCCCTGGGAATCGAACCCATGATCTTGGCGTTGCTAGCGCCATGCTCTACTATTCGAGCTACAGGAAAGCTAACTTCCTTAACTTCGAAGTTAGAACCATTTAAAAAGAGCACGAGATTAATCAGTTCGATCAGGAGAAAATCCGAGACAGGAAGATTGCAACGGATTATGTCATCGTCCAGCCCCAGCAGGAAGCACGCACCAAGAGCGGCATCATGCCAGCTCAGCTGGTGAACTAGTTCACAGAAATCCTCCACATACTGCTCCAACCTTCGACCGGCCTGCCGCAAACCCCACAGCTTATCCTCAGCCGTCATCATATTGTTGGGTCCGGGCTTCTGTCACAACACAGGCGAGGAGACACAGAGGTAAGTGGTCAAACAAGGGTATTTTGTTTACAGAGACTGAGGAGGGAACCAGGAGGTGGCGAGAAGTGAGTGAAGCACAACGTGACAAGGTCCAGATAGCTTAGCTTTCAGTGACTGAATGTGATCTATTGCAGGAATCCAGGGAGCGGTTGGAGTGGTGGAGAACAGGAGCGGTGGATAAACTGGACCGTCTGAGGTAAGGAAACACAAGTAAGTACAAAGGGGTCTGGCTTGGTCCTGGTATGTGAACGGTAGACCAGACGAGGAGGGAGTGTGGAGAGTGTGCAGATATAGTGGAGCTTGATTAGCTGCAGCAGGTGCTGGGAATCAGAATTCAGGTGATTGTGATCTTGTGTGTGCTGGGGCTGATGACTGAGAATGAAACCAGGTGTGAGCCGGGGAGGATTCTGGGGAATGGAGTCCAGAGCTGGTGACTGGTGACACATTTATTTCATACTAAGTATAGTTCAAATCTATTAACATGTTTACTGACAGACAACTTGAGACTTACTGATATAAAAAATTATAATTAAACTTTACTTGGCATACTAGTGCACAATGCACATTTCTTAATATTTAGTCTAAAATGTGTTTTAATGTCACTTTTGATGAGGATTGTATGATCTTTGAATAATATCAGACTTTAAACGCAAAATATTTAAAGTATACTTGCAGTAGTTCCACTTTAGCACAATAAAATATACAAAGTATATATTTAGTTGGACTTCAGCACTAAGTCTGCACAATTAAAGTGCATTAAGTACAAAATTAGTTGTTCCAATTGAACAGACTTTAAGTATACCCATTTAGTATACTAAAAGTACAATTGCAGGACATTTTATTAAGTACATAAATATGAAAATGTATTTGTAGTATACTTAGCATGAAATAAGTATATTTATTTTTCACTAGGGAACATTCTTCAGAATATCTTCTTTTGTGCTTCACAAAAAACAATCAGTCATGCAGGTTTGGATAGCATGATGGCAGAGGTTCTCTCGCAGGTGTGCAGGATGAACACTAAAGCACTGGTTTGTGTTTCAGGTGATCTTCGCTCTGAATCAGACGCTCCTGCAGCAGGAGAGTCTCCGAGCCGGGGGCCTGCAGGTGCCATACACCACAGAGCACCTGACCAAGCACTACAACTGTGGAGACCTCAACTCCATCATCTTCAACCACGACACCTCACAGGTACAGAGGTCCTGTCACGCCACTGACTGCAGTCTCAACGTCCGGCTCAATAGAGTCACAGTGCATGAAGTCCTCCAGGACATTTTACTTTTCAGTTTATTCCTATGAAAAGATTTTTTCAGATTTTTTTTTTTTATTATTTTGAGGAAACTTTAAAAACCTTACAATTTTTAAAAAATTTTTTTATTGTGTTATATATATATATATATATTAGTGCTGTCAAAATTAGCACGTTAATGCAGGCGATTTTTTTTTTCAGTTTAACGTGTTAAAATTATTTAACGCCGTTAACACAGGGGCGGAGCCTAGGGTTGGCCACCCCACTGATAACTGCTGTTTCTGTCTCTTTTTTTTTTTCTTGACAAGAAGTGCATTTATTCAGTCACAGAACATCTTTACGAACACATCAATCCGGAGATGTTTCAGACGTGTGCTCCAGCTTCACGCACGCTATAGCTTGTATCAATTCTTATCAAAGCGCGAAATAAACTACATGCATGCAATGTCATGGTCAGTAAAGGCATGAAGTTACAAAAAAGGCGGTTAAAGCTGCCTTAAAACTGTGCATCCATGTAATATGTTATATATGAGTTATATTAAGAACATGTCACTGAAATGGTTTTCAAAACTGTCCTGGAGCAGCCCAGGACTGTCTCCCTCATCTAACACACCTGATTCAACTCGTCAATTCATTAGAAGAGACTGAAATGGGTCCAACCTGAAATGGGTCAGAAAAGGTAAAGAGATTTGAGAGTAAATATGATGCATGTCAGATCCGCATCATGTTCTGTAGCGGCAGCTCTTAAAGAAATAGCAGCCAAAACAACCTAATAACCAGTTGCTGTGATGTCTGCTCATCAAGAATAAAAGAAAAAAGAGGAAATCAATAACTTTTAAATAGCTGTATTTATCTGTATTTAGTTTAAAATTTAGTGTTTGATAACTTTACTAAATTTCTGTATATTTCTGCTGAGGGGCCCAGGTAGCCTAGCTAAATAAAACATTTATTATAATGGGTTTATGTGAAGATTGTTTTAAGTGCACTTAAATTAGAAGTTATTTTTAAAGTCTAATAAATGTTAAAATTGATAGCTCTTAATTATAATGTAATGTTTAATGGCTATAGTCAATGGTTAAATATTAGAGGAAATTTTTTTTTTACAGGGAAATCAGTATTACTTGTATCAGTGATACTGGCCTTCAGTCATAAAAGAGATGCCATTAAACACATATTAAAAATATGTTGTTTGTACATTAATTTGAAGATTGAATGTGAAATTATTGAAATATAAAAGTATATTTAAAAATTTTAATGTTAGGTGGGATTAATCATGATTAATCGTGATTAATTTAAGAAAAAATGTGCGATTAATTTTAATTAAATTAAATATATATTTTGTTTTTAATCGATTGACAGCACTAATATATATATATATATATATATATATATATATATAAGCAATATCACACATTGAATTTACTTAAACATACATATTAAATAAACATTAGATTTTGTCAAAACTATCTTCTCTGGAACAAATAATAAATTAATGAGACCAAAGATTGTTAGATTCATTAGATTTACCCAAAACGAAATATAATTCATGTTTAACCACTATAGAGACATCAGAGCCAGCGGTAAATTCCAGAAGATCTGGCCAAGGTGAGGCGCTCTCTGTGCGGGTTCATGAGCGCAGAACGACCGCTGTTTTGTTATTTGTTTCTGGTTTTTGTTGTTGTTTTTTTAACCCAACTGTTTATTTTGAAAACAACATTTTTTTTAGAGTGATGGATACCTCAGGATGAACACGCCCATCCCTAGAAACGATATCTGTGCAATTTGCATCCAGGTGCCGAATTTCAAGAACGCGACGCTGCCGCCGAGCGAGCAGGTGACGGCGCAGGAGATCGAGCGCTACTTCCGACAGGAGCTGATCTACAAGCGTAACGAGCGCATGGGCCGGCGCGTCCGAGCGCTGCTGGAGGAGCACCCCCACAAAACCTTCTTCTTCGCCTTTGGAGCAGGTCAGTCTCCTCCTTACGCTTCTTTTGAAGTCTCTTTCCATCTGCATTTTCTTCATTTTCTGTGTGGGTTTGTATTTGCGTGGGGTTAGTTGAGTGTGAACGGCCAGAGGCGTGTTTTCCTCCGGTTTGAGCGTGTGACTCGCGCTCTTTGATGTGGCTCGTTTTTGACCTCGCTATGCAAATATCCGCCAGCGGATGGTTTTTGAAACACTGATGCTAAAAATAATGGTGAGCTCATGTTGCAGAGATTAAACCAGATTATGCTCTTTCTAGGAACAAATCTTGACTTCAAAAGCCCTGAGAAAGTTTGTAGCCGTAGTCCTTTGATGAAGCGTCACAATAACCGGCTCTCTCGCGGTTCACCGTGAGGTCATGCGTTAGATCAGCGTTAAATGAAACGATGTGGAAATCTGATTAACGCTACTCAGAACAAATATATAGTGTGTGTGTGTGTGTGTAAAACGCTGCAGTGCTTTTACTGTTGATGGCCCTCGACTGTGAAATTTGAGCCTTCTGAGGTGTTACTGCGTTACTCCAGTGGTTAATTATGCTGAATAGAGCGCTAAACGCATTATTATTATTAGTGCTGTTTGCTACTGTCTTTTATAATTTTCTGCTATTTTTTTTTATAATAGTTTATAATATCTTATATATAGATACACTGCTATTCAAAAGCCTGGGATCAGTAAGTTTTAAACATTTTTTTTTAAAGAAGTATCTTAAGGCTGCATTTATTTGATCAAAAATACAGAAAACAAAACAGTAATATTGTGAAATATTATCAGAATTTAAAATAGCTGTTTTCTGTGTGAATATCTGTTAAACTGTAATTGTTTGCTGTGATCACAGCTGAATTTTCAGCATCATTACTCCAGTCTTCAGTGTCACAAGATCCTTCAGAAATCATTCTAATATGCTGATTTATTATCAGTGTTGAAAACAGTTTTTGCTGATTTATTTTTTTAAACCATTGATACTTTTTTCAAGATTCTTTAATGAATAAAAAGTTAAAAAGAACAGCATTTATTCAACGTAGAAATCTTACTGATCCCAAACTTTTGAATAGCAGATAGCAGTGTATATATTGCTTTATAATTGTATTTATCAGATTATATTGTTTACATTTTGTAACAATACAAGCAATCAAGCAGTTGAGGTTTGCTATATAGTATATATATCACTGTACATGAGTGGACTGTACAGTATATATGCAGATAAAGTAGGATACACTTAACTAATATAGTTACATTTGCAGTGATTTAAACAATTGAGCAGTTGAGATGTGTAGTATATATTGCTTTATGTGAGTGTAATGTATGTATGTGAACAAACCATTAAACGTCAGCGTGTTCTTGAAACAGTAAGCAAACACCTAAAACATCCTAGCAGCTGCATATCAATGAAGAACTGAAGTTTGTGGGGTTGAACGGGTAGTTAGTGGCTAGCTAGTTAATCTAGTTGTGTTGTAAGTCAGCAGTGAGTTGCGTGTTTGGTGCAGCAGCTAGTTTAGTCTGTGGGTTCTGAGGGTTTGTTTGTTTGACTGGAGCTGATAAGATAAAGAGAGCATGTTGATCAGGGTTAAAACAACAGCAGCGCCGCGAGACAATACTCGCAATTAACATTCCATTGTGTGCCAGCACCTCATTAGCACTGTTCTCAGGTCAGAGAGGAACGGCAGGAATGTTTGTGTTCTCAGACAAACGCTGTAATCCTGTCAGATTCACAGCTGAGCCAATCAAAGGACATCAAAACGAGATCATGATCACCAGAATATTGGACTCTGATTGGTCAGTGGCTCCACATTCACCATCAGGAGTTTAACTTGGAAGACTAGAGATGTCTGTTTATTCATCCATAACTTCATGAAGCGACGCATGTGGAAATACCTCACGCTAAAGCAACGGTTCCCCAAAAAAATGAATGTTAGCTGAAAATATTAGCTCACCCTCTGGCCATCTGAGATTTAGCTGAGTTTGTTTCTTCATCAGGTTTGTAGAAATGTGTCACTGCATCAGTCTCAGCAATGGATGCTCTGCTGTGAATGGGTGCCGTCAGAATGAGAGTCCAAACAGCTGATAAAAACATCACAATAATCCACACCACTCCAGTCCATCAGTTAACATCTGGAGAAGACCAAATCAAGAGATTTATATAATCCATAACACTTCCTCCAGATTTATATGAATCGTAACCGTTTATAATAAGATTCCATTGGTAACATTAACATTAATAAAACCTGTAGAAGTATTGTTCATTGTGAGATGTTCATTTCAACATTTACTAATACATTAAGTTTAAAGTTGTATCTGTTAACATTAATGCACTAAGTATCAACCTGAATTATCATGGTATTTAATAAATGTATTTAATTTAACAAAGTACAGTACATTCGTATGGTTCAGTACTTTATTTTCTATTAAAGAATTTTTATTGTCTTTTTGCGTATTGGTAATACAGATGTAATAAAATCAGTACTCTTGATTGATTTCACTGCTGGATAGTGAAAAAACGTTTTTGCTTCAATACTTTTTATATTTCTTTATAATAAAGCTCTGCACTATGCACTGTTATATTTGTTTTTATTCAGTATCCATTTTAAAAACTGTCGGTGGTTTAATCGGTTATTGGTCAGTGCGGTTTTAATTACCAGTTCACGAGTTCACACTTACATATAATAAACGGAGTAAAGGTTATGCGTATTTGGCGTGCTGTCCAAGGAGAGGTTAGCACAGGAATAGTTGTAAGTGCAGAGAAGGGTTGGTGGAGGGATGCTGGAAAACTCAAGGAAAAGAGGTAGATCTGCTGTGTATATATACACCTCTTGTTAATCAGGTTGATTACAGATTGTGCTCCACTTGTGTTAATTAGGTTAATTATCTGAACGTGCTCCTCCCAAACTTTGTTAATAAAACATTACATTACATTACATTACATTTAGTCATTTAGCAGGCGCTTTTATCCAAAGCGAATTACAAATGAGGACAATGGAAGCAATCAAAACCAACAAAAGAGCAATGGTATGCAAGTGCTATAACAAGTCTCAGTTAGCTTAACATAGTACACGTAATAAGGGTTGTTTTTTTTTGTTTTTGTTTTTTTAATTCTATAATAAAAAGAAAACAGAATAGAAAAAGAATAGAGCAAGCTACTGTTTCAGGATTTTTTTTTTTTGCTTTTGTTAATTGTATAATAAATAAAAAGAAAACAAATAGAAAACAAAAAGATTAGAGGAGCTAGTGTTAGTTTTTTTTTTTTTTTTTTTTTAAGAAAACAAGCAGTTAGTAAATGAATAGAGTGCAAGGCTAAAAGGGGCAAATTGTTTTTTTTTTTTTTTTTTTTTTAATAAATAGATTTAGAATAGAGAGTGCTAGAGTTAGAGGGTTAAATAAAGATGGAAGAGATGTGTTTTCAGCCATTTCTTGAAGATGGCTAGGGCAGTGGTTCCCAACCTCGTTCCTGGAGGCCCCCCAACACTGCACATTTTGCATCTCACCTCTGTCTGATACACCCACTTCAGGTCTTGGAGTCTCTAATAATGAGCTGATGATCTGAAACAGGTGTGTTTGATTAAGGTGACATGGAAAACATCCAGTGTTGGGGGGCCTCCAGGAACGTGGTTGGGAACCACTGGGCTAGGGACTCAGCTGCTCGGATTGAGTTGGGCAGGTCATTCCACCACGAGGGAACAGTTAATGTAAAAGTCAGTGAAAGTGATTTTGTGCCTCTTTGGGATGAACAATAAAGTGACGTTCACTTGCAGAACGCAAGCTTCTAGAGGCACATAAGTCTGAAGTACTGAATTCAGGTAAAGGGGTGCAGAGCCAGTGGTGGTTATGTAGGCAAACATCAATGCCTTGCATTTTATGCAAGCAGTTATTTGTAGCCAGTGCAAATTGATAAACAGAGGTGTGATGTGATGATTCATTAAAAATGAATCTTGCTACCGCATTCTGGATTAATTGTAAAGGTTTGATAGAACTGGCTGGAAGACCTGCCAAGAGAGCATTGCAATAGTCCAGCCTGGACAGAGCAAGAGCTTGAACAAGGAGTTGTGAAGCATGTTCCGAAAGAAAGGGCCTGATCTTCTTGATGTTGAATAAAGCAAATCTGCAGGACTGGGCAGTTTTAGTAATGTGGTCTGAGAAAGTCAGCTGATCTTCAATCATAACTCCAAGGTTTCTGGCTGTTTTTGAAGGAGTTATGGTTGATGTGCCTAACTGGATGGTGAAATTGTGATGAAACGATGGGTTTGATAGAACCACAAGCAGTTCTGTCTTGGCAAGGTGACAGTACTTCATCCAGCAAGAAATGTCTGTTAGACAAGCTGAGATGCGAGCAGCTATCGTCAGATCATAAGGATGGAATGAGAGGTAGATTTGAGTGTCATCAGCATTGCAGTGATACGAAAAGCCATGTTTCTGAAAGACATAACCGAGTGATGCCATGTAGACAGGGAAGAGAAGTGGTCCAAGAACTGAGCCCTGAGGCACCCCAGTAGTTAGATGTTGCGACTTGGACACCTCACCACTCCAAGATACCTTGAAAGACCTATCTGAGAGGTAAGACTCAAACCACTGGAGTGCGGTTCCTGAGATGCCCTTTGCCAATAGGGTTGACAGGAGGATCTGGTGGTTAACAGTGTCAAAAGCAGCGGACAGATCCAACAAGATAAGTATTGAAGATTTGGAATCCACTCAACATCAAAATTTTAAAACATCATTAAAATCCACATTCGGTTGACCCATAATAAGCATAATGGCACTGCACAAGTATTTTTGAATGCAATTAATAAAACTGTCTCATTCAAGCATTTACATGCTTAATTCTCTCTTTTTGATGGGATCGTTTCAGATCCACAGCAGCCCTTCATTCACATCCAGGGCAGACTGATTTCAGTGTGATTAATTTAAATGATTAAAAATAGTAAATGATGTTTATCTGAAAGTGTAACAATGCAAACAGGTTTTCTCTAAGGGGTAGGTTTAGGGTTAATGATAGAATGCAGATAGAAAATATCATTTGGTCAGTATAAAAGTAATAGAAGTCTATGGAAAGTCCCCACAATTCACAGAAACAAGTGTGTGTGTGTGTGTGCGTGCGTGTGTGTGTGTGTGTGTTATAGTGTGTGTGTGTGTTTGCTGCTACAGGAAGTGTGTGTGTGTACCTGGTTTTTCTATTCAGGTGAGGACTTAAACCTGAATACACACAGACTCATGGGGACTCGTGTCACGGTGGGGATCTAAATTGAGGTCTCCACGGGTAAAGAAGCTTATAAATCACACAGAATGAAGTTTTTTGAAAATCTAAAAATGCAGAAAGTCTCCTGTGAGGTCTAAGTTTAGGTGTAGGGTTGGTGTAGGGCAATAGAATATACGGTCTGTACAGTAGAAAAACCATTACGCCTATGGAAGTCCCCACAAGGATAGCGAAACAAGTGTGTGTGTGTGTGTGTTTGCTGCTACAGGAAGTGTGTGAGTGAAAGCAGAGAGCGCTGCACACTAACAAGGGTGCGTTTCACGCGTCGCTCCTGAGGGCTTTTCTTCACAACACACTCGTACAGAGAGAAGTGTAAGTGATCCTTTTCCTCGCTCTGCATTCACGCTGTTCTGGGGGCCAAAGCTTCACGAGTCCAGAAACATTCAGAGTCTGAAACTTCAGTTTTCACACTGGAGTATGCAGAGTGTGTGTGATTCTAGCTTCATCAGCAGCACAGCACACACTCCCTGAACACACTGCAGCGTATGCGCCACTCACACCTGCAACGTGCAATGCTTTCACACTAATTAGTTTGTCCAGAATGTGGCAACACTGAACCGGGCCGTCGTTTCACAGTCAGGAAAGAGACAGAGGAGACAGAACAACACCAACAAGCTAACTAACAATAGTTAAAGGGGTCATATGATGCAATTTCTTGTTTTCCTTTTCTTTAGTGTGTTATGTAGCTGTTTGTGCATGTATAAGATCTGCAGAGTTACTAAGCTCAAAGTCTCCCACAAGAGGATTTATTCTATCTAAAAGAGAAGGCTGATCCAGACACGCCCCCACATGTCTACGTCACGATGTGGAAGTTTCCGCGTAATGCCACCCAAATGTGCACGCAAAGAAAGAAGGCGTGGTTTCAGTAACCACAGTAGTGTTGATGCAGACATGTCAGGGAGACGCTGTGTTTCTATGAGAAAGCAAAAGCACTTTATTTGGCCTTCCCAAAGTAGATGCAATTAGGAATCATTGTTAAGATTTGTTTACAACAGAACAGCACAACTCAAATGGTGAATTTGTGCAACGCATTTTATGGACGACAGTTTCGTGAACCTAGGAGAGTACAAGGCTAGCTGTGGACTTCTAAAAAAAAAAAAAAAAGGGTCAATTCCGACTTTGCTATGACAATCTGGCGCTTCTGAATCAGCGACTGTAAGTATGTTTTGTTATTAGTTCAAGTATTTGCTATTGACTGTTCAAATGCGGAGTTATGCGCAGTGCAGAGTGTGTCGTGTGTGTGTGTGTGCGTGTGCGTGTGAGGGGAACAGGGTCACATCACCGCGGAGTCAGAAATCGTCTTAACAGCGGATTGTGTACTGCAAATATATACGAGCATCATCACATCTCTGTTCCCCTCTCGGGCTTGAACTGATGGTAAAACTAATCACATTATTAACTGTGAAATTAACTTTGAAAGCTGAAGCTCGTGATTATGGTAAGGGGCATTACTAAGCTAAGGACCATCTTAAACCAGCTCAAACCAGCAGCCATTCTTCAAAACATACCTAACCAGCATATGCTGTTTTTTTATTTTTTTCAACAGGGGTGTATCTGGATCCTTCGTAACACACAGGAGAATCTGAATCTGAATCAGAGCAATTCAGACAGTAACAAATATTCATACAAGTTTTAATTTAAACAGCATTTTGTTTGCAAAAAAAAAAAAAGTAAAAAAAGAAAAAAAAAAGAAAAAGCAACGTTTAAAACTTTTATTTATTTTTTTATTTGATTTGATTTGTATTATTATTTAAATTTAAATAAATTAAATTAAAAGTTTTATGCATTCATTTTATTACCACAGATCATTTGCATTAAATCATAAAACAGATAATTTATTAAAAAAAATAAATAAATAAATAAACTGACAACACAGAATTCTTGTGAAGAAAAAACATTTTATTGGGCCTTATTATTGTTAAAAGTTTAATAAATTCTTAAAATTTTAAACTTTTATGAATTAAATTTATTAGACATTTTTTGATTGATTATTACTAACTTAATTAAACCATTAAAATGGAATCCAGAACATTTTAAACCACAGGATACATGGAATTTGAGAAAAAATAAAACAGAATTTTGTGAATTGGCTGGATCTGTCTGACTGTAATTCTCATCACTAAAAGAGAAGATTGGATTAGGGAAAATGAGCTGCCGTTTACTCCTGCTGGAATGATCTGGATGGTGTCAGGAAATATGATGTGTAACATCTGGAAATGATCAGAGATACGTCACAGTAAACCAGTGCGTTTATCCTGCGCTTCAGGTGACGGAGAGATGGAAATCAGCATCAGCGCTTCAACAGATTCAGATCTGGATCTGTGGGAACGTCTGGTGTGTTTGAGCAATTTGACCCGAGGCTCAGAAACTGCTGTGTGTTTGTGTCTGATTGCTGACCGCAGCATCAGGTCAACATGAAGACTGGAGGAGTTTCTGAACGCTGAAGAGCCGATCGCTGCGTCTGTGATTTACTGCTGTATGAACAACTCTGAAACACAAACTCAGAAATACAGTCTGGAGACGCTTATACGAGAACTTAAAAATGATTGAAAAATATAGCATTTAAAAGTAAATTTTTAAAGTAAATTTCAAGAACTTTTACTTCACTACATTCCATAAATTATATAACATTACTCATTTGAGCCGAATTAACTGGTTCTTTTTGAATACTAGCAATTTCCGAGTGAAAACTGCTTCAGAATAACTCCTAAATCCATCCGATCCCTTCATCCCGCGTAACTGGAGACCGCTTGCAGCTCCAGCAATGCACTGAGATCATGTGACCTGTGACCTTTGACCCCACGTGACCCCGAGCTGCAGCTCATGCACCTGGAACAGGGTTTTATGTTTTTGCCTGCAGACAAACTGAAGAGGAAAGCGCTGCTTGTCCATTTATTAGTGGATGAATGAGACGGCTGTCTGTAATCCCAGCATGTGCTTGTCAAAATTTTTTTTGTGAATTTAGGCAGATTTTATTTAGAAATTAGAATTTTCAAAAAAAAAAAAAAAATTTTTACATTTTAAGCAGATTTATTCAGAAATGAGCACAGATGCTTTTTTAGTTATTTTTTTTTTAAATGTAAGCAGTTTTATTTAGAAATAAGAATTTAAGAAAATGTTAAGCAGATTTATATAGAAACGAGCACAGATGCTTTTCAAAAAAAAAAAATTAAAAAAAAAAAAAAAAAAAAAAATATATATATATATATATATATATATATATATATATATATATATATATATATATATATATATATAAGCAGATTTAGAAATGAGCGCAGAGGCTTTTCATTTTTTTTTTTTTTTTTTTTTTATATAATTATTTCAATATATTATTGGCTGCGCTGCTTTTAATGCAGTTGGACGATGATTTAAATATGATCTCTTAAGGGCTTGTTTAAAAAGGTGTTTTTTTTTTTTGTTTTTTGTTTTTTTTTCCAGAAAACATTTTAGAATTTTTATCATACGCAAATTTAAAATATTTTTTGTAATCGACACCTATTGTGTTTTTCTGTTTTATTTATTGTATTTATACAACTCCTGTCTAACTGGTAGAACATGTACAAAAGCTCTTGTCATGAAATTCTTCTCAGCTGCTGACATTTACATTCTCGTTGATGCATTTGACAGATTTATTAATCTAAAGAGACTTGCATTGCAATGAAGGTATGTATTTTATCAGATCTTGCTTTCACTGGGAATTGAACCCATGACCTTTGGCGTTGCGAGTGCCATGATGTGACATGTCTACTACTGACTCTTCATTTCTTCGTTCATGTTTTGTGATGGTGTAAAATACTGCGGTGCAGTGAATGCTGTCGATCAGCGCGGCTCGCATGCTTAGACTGACGGCGCAGATCTCGCTCCAGGATTAGATGAGATTTAAACAAAGTCTTGACACGCAACACGCCGTACATGCGAACATCAGCGCAGCTGTTTGTTTTCACACTGAAGCCGTTCCCTCTTTCATCCCTCCGTCGAGCTGAAACCATCCTGTGAGTGTCAGCCTCCGCGTTCAGCTCTGCTTTATTTGGCAGCGAGAGACGCAGAGAGATCGTGCCAGAGATACGCAATCCCACGAGAACGAGAAACCAGCCTAAAACACCAAACACTCACAGCCTCGGGATTATTTCAGCTCCACACACACACACACCATAACATGCACACACTCACACACGCACACACACACGCGCGTACGCACACACTACAACACACACTATAACATTCACACACACACTCTCACACACACACATACACACACACACACACACACACACACACACACAGGCTTTCAATCACACTCGGTATGAGGCACATCTTCATGTCTTGCTGTAAATTCAGTGCATTAATGAATAGTTATAATAGTTATATCTGAAGCCGTGTGACTTTCCAAATCTTTTCCAGACAGTGAAAGCAGACTCTGTGTCCTGAGCAGCAGCATCATGAATGAAGCTCATATCTGCTGCTTCATGTGTTTGTTTGTGATGTTCATGTTCAATATGAGCTGCTGCTGGATGAGAATGAGATTCAGTGCAGATCCTCCTCAGTTTCTCTTGTTATATCTGACAGAATAAGAGCACACGGCTTTACAGCAGTGATTCTCAACTGTTTGGCTCAATATTCAAAGTTCCCAAGATATACAGTATATGCCATTTCTGCTGTAATGACAGAGCAATTAACTTTTTTATTTACAGAAACTAAGAATGGCAATAAAGTAAAAATAATATATATAAAAAATATATAAAAACGTATTCCATAACTCCAGAAGTTTTAATAACTGAATGCTTTTTAGGGTTTACACTTTTATTCTCAGTCAATTTTAATGACCTTTCTAGTCATTCGTAATTACACTTTTTTTTTTTTTTTTGACTTTTATTATTTCCACAACTTTTTTCACTTTTTTTTATTTTAATTTTTAATTAGGTTTTCCATGAACTTGAGAACTGTGGTTAGTAAAGTGACCCGTGTCTGTAGAAGCGTATCTCACTCTGGCATCACAGGGCGTCACATTCACGCTTTTGTGCCCTGCGGTCGTTCTCTGTCTGTACAGACTTCACTCGTTCACCCTCAACATCAGCAGACTCTGCTAAATGAACGCTGGAGTTCTCTCTTTCATTATAATTGGGGCGTTTGAGGAGCGGATGTTATCAGTGTATCTGCCCACATGTGTGAGGAAAAACATCATTTATTTTTAATTGTTTTAATAACCTTTGTTTTAATCATGCTTTTTAACACTTTATTTGCACATTTTGGAAATCCGCCTTTATAAACCATTTACTAGTGGTCAGAAGTTTGGAATAATTACAGATTTTTTAATGTTTATGAAAGACGTCTCTTCTGCTCACCAAAGCTGCATTTATTTGATTAAAAATATTGTAAATAAAATAACTATGTAAAACAGCTGTTTTCTATGTGAATATCTGTTAAACTGTAATTTATTTCTGTGATCAAAGCTGAATTTTCAGCATCATTACTCCAGTCTTCAGTGTCACATGATCTTCAGAAATCATTCTAATATGCTGATTTGCTGCTCAAGAAACATTTCTGATTATTATCAATGTTGAAAACAGTTGTGCTGCACAATATTTTTGTGGAAACTGTGATACATTCAAAAGATGGGGATATACAAGAAATTATTTTCATTCATCAATGATGCATTAACTGTGACATTAAAGATTTATAATGTTACAAAAGATTTCTATAAAAAAAAAGAAAAGGAAAAAAAAAGCTGTTCTTTTGAACTTTCTACTCAAAGAATCCTGAAAAAAGGTATCACCTTTTTCAAAAAGAAATTGGGAAAAAAATAAATGAAGCACAACTTTGTGTGAAAATGTGAACAACACAGCTGTCAGTTTTGTGTAAGTTCTGTTGTGTTCAGTCTTGTCTTTTGGAGTCTGTGTGTCTCCGTCCCTTCAGCGTTTCGTTAGCGACTGACAGCACGTCGTTTTTCACCGAAGCGCTGTCGAGAGCCGCTCACACAAGACTGGTTCTCTGCTTTCAAGCTCTCAGTGTTAAAGCATGTTAACTGCCATTAAACATTCCTCCACGGACACCACTTCCAACAAAAATACCACAGTATTGTAAAAACATGTGCTGAAGTTGTTTTATTCGTGCCTTTAGTTTGTCGCCCACTTATCAGAGACTTTAGAGCGTCCGAGGAGACTCAAGATGAGATGAAGCGCCTTTGAAGTTGCCTTCAGCAATAACAACATTTAGAATTCCCTGTGACTTATGAAACTTCCTCGACTGAAGGAATCATGACTTCAGATTTGGACGGAGGAGCAGAGAGTATTAATGAGAGCGCTGAAATAACACTGGGAGATTTTATTTGGTTTTGTTTCTTTGTTGGACTTTATGCAGCGTTTACCTCCAGCACCACATCTAATAACCCAAACTGAAGAAACGCGTTTATGCCAAGACACAAGCTTCCAACAACAACTAACTATTCATTGCATCTTATTAAAATCAGCAGGGTGTGGCTTTGTATCGAATACATTTCCGACTTTTGAATTCATGCATTTTAATGGGAATAATGTTGGACATACAACCTTTTTTCCAGTGCTGGTAATTCCAGCAACATTTCCATAGCGTTCACATGAGTTTATGAGAAGAGCTTATAAATTGAGTTTGTAGATGCAGGAAACCCCCGAACAAGAATATTCTGTCTAGTCTAGGAATAGTTGACCTTAAAATGAACACGTGCTGTAAATGTGCTCAATCTCAGGCCATCCAAGGATGAGTTTGTGTCTTCATCAGATTTGTAGAAATGTGTCACTGCATCAGTGTCTCAGCAATGGATGCTCTGCAGTGAATGGGTGCCGTCAGAATGAGAGTCCAAACAGCTGATAAAAACATCACAATAATCCACAAGTAATCCACACCACTCCAGTCCATCAGTTAACATCTGGAGAAGACAAAATCTTTAAAGTTTAGAGCTGTTTTGGTTTGTAAACGCTGCTTGATCTGTGCAGATTTCTCTCCTGATTCAGACCAGAACACATTTTCACTGGAGGAAGAGTTATTATGGATCATGTACTCGTATTTGAGTTAAAAACATCGTAATGAAGGATTTGATTCTTACAAACACAGATTTTGGCTTCACAAGACATTAATTGACAAATTGAAGCAGTGTTGGGGAAAGTTATTTTTAAAAGTAGTGCATTACAATATTGTGTTACTCTATAAAAAAGTAACTACTTAGATACTTATTTGGAAAGTAATGCATTGCTACTTTTGTGTTACTTTTTGTCACCTGAGCTGGGATTGCTTATTTATTTTTACTAACAAAAAACCCAAAAGTAGTATATTTGGCGACTGTAAATCCTGAATAATCCTGAGTCTGAAGGAAGCGTCTCTGTCTCTGCACTCACTCCTGATTTCTCTCAACACGAGGACACTCAATACATGGAGAACAGAGGAACTGGTGTTACTCATTTGAAAAAGTAACTGATATTTCATTGTAAATGAAAAAGTAATGCATTACTTTACTACACCGTGTGCCAAATTATTAGGCAAGTTGATATTCTGGTCATATTTTTTTTCCATGAACATTTTACCAATTCCAAACCACATCAATCTTAACTACTACTGACTTTGTATTTAATCATTTATAAGTGATATATAATTGTCCATGAAGGCTGGAAGTCAAAAACTCTTCATATTCAGGTGTGCCAAAAAAAGAGATTTAACTCAGACTAAAAGTCAAAAATTATTAAATGCTCATGAGAAGTATGCAATACTAATGTAATAATAGAATTAGCAAAGTTAGGGGATGACCATTGGGCAGCGAAATGCTCATTGGGTCAGCAGTGTCAGAAAAAACAGGTGGAGAAGAAAAGACACTTGTTAATTGCAAAAGAATGAAGAATTAAGGTGAGGAATTAGGTGAGAAACCATCAGGAACCATTTAGTCTCCAGCGCCATTATTTTCCAGAACTGCAGCCTTCCTGGAGTCTCCACAAGTGCAATGTGTCAGGTTCTCACCTGAATATAAGGAGTTTTTGACTTCCAGCCTCCATGGACAATTATATATCACTTATAAATGATTAAATACAAAGTCAATAGTAGTTACTAAGATTGATGTGGTTTGGAATTGGTAAAATGTTCTTGGAAAAAAATATGACCAGAATATCAACTTGCCTAATAATTCGGCACACGGTGTAGTTACTTAAAAAGTCATCCGATTATGTAACTCATGGTACTTGTAATGCATTACTCCCAACACTGTACCGGAGCCTTGAAGATCATTTGTGGATTATTGTGATGTTTTTATCAGCTGTTTGGACTCTCATTCTGACGGCACCCATTCACTGCAGAGCTTCCATTGCTGAGAAACTGATGCAGTGACACATGACACAACTCATCTTAATCTTCTATGGCCTGAGGGTGAGCACATTTTCATTTTGGGGTGAACTACTCTTTTAACTCCATGAAGAACTCATTGTGTCAAGTGCTCAGCTTTAGTTTGATTTGCTGTGATGTGGCAGACAGTGATAATTTCCCCATCTCGGCACTAGACTGTGTTTCTCTGCTCCTGTAGGATTACACTGGACAGCAGGGTTGTGGTTTTGAGCCAGTGGTTAGTTATCTCCATTAGCTCTGGTTTTGTCCTCGGGTCAGTCAGAGGTCAGCGCAGGAGCCGCTCTGTCCGGCTGTTAAATATCAAAGCTCAGACTCGACAAGTCTGTACATTTTCAACATAATTACCAGGTTTACTGGGTTTAGGGGTTTCTCGACTGGTGGCATCAGGCTAATGATAGTCGTAGAGCAGTGTTTTATTGATGCACAAACCGCACATATAATCAAACGCTCGTTCTTTGTTTATCAGCATTAATCGGAGTTTAATTCCAGATGATCTGCGTCTGTGGACGAAGACAAATGATAGCCATGGTTTAGTAAGTCCATAATCTCCCCATAAGTGGAGGCTAAATATAAGACAAATGAGAAGTGATACGTGTATTAGCTGGAAACGTCTGCTCCGGTTAGTGACGCTGAGGTTTCTGTGGGTGAATGAAACGGAGCACTGCTTTATTTCTATTATTGCAAACAGCAGCATCTGATTAATAATGGTGAAAGAAATACTAGCTGAGACAGCAGTGGGTTTCCAATCACGTTCTTTCACAGCAAAAAATGATTGTCGTCTTCAGTGATTTTATGTTTTCCAGCACACATAGGTACGCAAGGCAAGTTTATTTATATAGCACATTTCATACATAGTGGTAATTCTAAGTGCTTAACAGGAAAAAAAAAAAAATAATAATAATAAAAAATGTTTTCATAAGAAATATGAAGTTCTACATTAAATATAAGGGACATAAAAGGAAAATTATAATAAAAAATGCAAAAATAAAAGGAGGATTAAAAATCTAAACATTCCTTGATAAATATAAATATTAAGTAGGAAAAAACACAACTTAATATCTTAAGTCATTTTACTTCTTAAGTAATTGTGTATGTATTAAGTCTTGTTTTCTGAAAATGTATCAGAATTTATGCATAAAACAAGAAAATATCTGCCAACTGGGTCAGAAAAATTCAAAGGGAAAACAAGAAGCATCAGCAGATATTTGTTCTTGTTTTAAGCATAAACTCAATTAATTTTTCAGAAAACAAGACCAAATATTTGACAGCATATTGCATCTCAAGTAAATGTATCTCGATTTAAGAATGTTTAGATATTGTCCTGGAAAATTAATCTTTTTTTTTTTTTTTTTTTTTTTTTTTTTTAAGTGTTGTTTTATAGTTGGATCAGACTGAAATAGATTATTAGTGATAAATCTGTGTGTCTGTAATGGTTATAAACAAAAAGATGCTTTGAGACAATATAGGAACAGTTTTTATTGACTTCAGAGTAGTTAATGCTCACTAATGGACTGGTTAATGATGTCTTTAGCGTGGCAGGATCTCCTGTGCAGAGTAATGTCTGCGCAAACATCTGCACCGCCGCTGCGTTTATTTATCCAGCACACGCCTCTCAGCTCCAGCTTGACATCTCTAAGATAAATATAACGGCGTATGGAAAAGAAACTCTGTTAAAGATGTGCCATTTGCTCTAATAATCGGAGCGCCACTGAAGGACACAGGCTGCTTTCTGGGGTCTGGATGTCTGTGGAGCGTTTCCACCTGACAGCATGAATGCACTCAGTATGCGACGAGCCCTTAAGAAAACAAGCGCGCTAAAAGCCTGAGCTCAGGAAGTTTTGAATAAAAGCTTTTAGGTGGTTAGCGGCTCTTATCTCATTGACTTTGGCGAGTTCTTAACCGCTTGCTCATCGATCAATACAGCCATTCAGCGCTGCTGAGGTAGTACACAGCACGTAGTACACACCTAGATGAGCCCCAGAGACATATCCCAGTGAAGACCTGGACTAAAAATACAATAAAACTAAAACATAACAAAATAACTAAAAATATAATAAAATACCTAACTACATAATACTATTATTGTTAGAAATTGCAACAATATAAAAATAGAAATATAATACATTTATACATTTAAAACGTTTTAATTAAAACGTAATAATATACAAATATGAAAAAATGAATAAATACATTATAAAATAATAAATAGTATAGTATAATATATATATATATATATATATATATATATATATATAATATATGCAACAGAAATATATTAAATGAATTAAACTATAAATTTAAATTATAATAAACAAACAAATATATTATAAAATAGACAGAGAAACAATAAATGCATTAAACTATACATTACAATTATAGCAAATGAATAAATCATATAAATGAAAAACTTCAAATAATGAATAAAACACACAAATATAACAAATACATTAAATTATGGATTAAAATGCCCCATCAGGACAAGACCACAGAAATCAGATAAGCCCTTTACACAATCTGAGATGGCTGAGGTTGGAATTGAACTGCGGGTATGGTCTGGCCAGAAGAGAACTGGCCCCCCGACTGAGCCTGGTTTCTCCTAAGGTTTTTTTCTCCATTCTGTCACAGAGGGAGTTTTGGTTCCTTGCCGCTGTCGCCTCTGGATTGCTCAGTTGGGGACACTTAATTTCTAGCGATCATCGTCGATTTGATTGCACAGATACTATTTAAACTAAACTGAGCTAGACAATGACATCTCTGAATTCAATAATGAAACGCCTTTAACTGAAAATTGAGTGTTTAATCTTATTATACATTACTGACACTCTATCCTCCAATTTAATACTGTTAAGTGCTTTGACACAATCTGTATTGTAAATAAATAAAGGTGACTTGACACAGCACGTAGTACACAGCACGTAGTACACAGCACAGAGTGCGATGCATTGTTGCAGAAATTAACTAGATAGTTGTGACTGCTTACACACATTTTCAAAACTTTGCCTCTTTTTTTTAAAAAAATCTTTACACACAAATCATCTCCATTACGTACGTAACCCTCGTTCCCTGATGGAGGGAATGGAGATATTATGTCGTGACAACAAATGTGGATTCACTTGGGAGCCCCAATCATCTCTGACTTTAAGAGAAAACGCCAATGAATATTGGCTAGTGGATTTTGCATACCTGAGCCACTCCCTCTGCATACAGGTATAAATAGGTGACAGGTGCATCCACTCTTCAGGTTTTACGCTGAGGAGCTGAGAACTTGTCCATGGCCGCCAGCGATGGTTCGAGGTTGTGGCATGGGGACATAACATCTCCATTCCCTCGATCAGGGAACGAGGGTTACGTATGCAACCGAGACGTTCCCTATCTGTCGGTCACTACGAGTTATGTCGTGACGACAAATGGGGTCCATGGAAAGCGCCACAACCTGAACCCCGTCACAACCTTATGGCATTGCAAATGGTGACAGACAAATGCCATGCAAAGGTCGTAACCTTCCCATCGCCCCAGCACAAATTCACTGACCTTGGTACCCACAGGGACCACAGGGTGAGTACATCGCTGCTGGAGATAGCCAAGCCACTGTTCCTTTCGCCACAGAAATTTCTTAACAGAAGGGATTTCGACCTTCAGTGTAAGATTGCTTCAAGTCTTTCCTATTTGTTGTTTACAGCTTAGCAGTAACGGTGCGGAAGCAAGCCTTCCAGAGAAGGGTGTTACGGAGACCACATCCTACTCGCAGGGAGGTAACGTGGAGACACTGATATGGACTGACCAAGGCCTGGGGCAGTACTACATATGGAATGGGTCTCTGAGACAGGTCCTACTTGAGAGTAGAGATGGAACAACTACCAGCAGTGACTGACAGAAGGGTCTGTCAGAGGGAAGACACGGGTTTACCAAGAGGGAAAACTTACCATGGATGAATACACATATGGGATTGCCCGAAGGGAATCAAGCCATATGGACACCTAGCCCAGTAAAGGGGCTGACTGGAGACCCGGGCAAGCTATCACTGATACTGGGCCTGGCGTCAGACTGCTCCGACCAGTCTGACTGCCGAGGGTGCTGGAGGAACTCCACCGGGGTTCGCCGTCCGGGGAACTTTACTGGAGGAGGAAAAAGGCGCTCGCATCCCCGGGTGAGGGGGAATGTCGCAGCAAGCGTGACACCGGCCAGCTCTTCCCGCCGATTACCTGTTACCCAACACATGGGAAGAAACTGGCTCAACACAGAGACTGTAAAAACTCACGAAGGTGTTCGGTGTCACCCAGCCCGCAGCTCTACAGATGTCTGCCAGAGAGGTGCCGTGCGGGACCCCTCTGCAGTCCAACCAGGACAATAAAGAGATCCCAGGAGGGCACCAGGGGTGGCCTAGGAGGATGCAACCTCTTGGCATCCCTCAGGAACCTCATGACGAGATTGTGCTTTCCCAGGGACCGGCCGTCCGCTGCATCGTGATGTGCTGCGATAGCAGCCACATACGCTTTCAAGGTGGAGGGTGACAGCCTACACTCCAACCTTCCTTGCAGGGAAGAAAAGCACTACTCCAGTCGTGCATCTTTGGGGGTCCTCTCGGGGAGAAGAACACCAGATCGTGAACAGACTCCACCCCAAAGCAAGAGCTCGCCTCCTAGAGAGGGCTCTGGACTGAGTGAAAGTGTCTTCCACCGCCGGTGGACAAACACTCAAGTCTGCTGCGTCTCATCCAGGAACCACACATGGAGGTTCCAAGATCTGGACGCGGGTGCCACATGGTGCTGGGCCCCTGAGAAAGGAGGTCCATGAGTTCCGAAAACCAGGTCCGGGTGGGCCAAGACAATGCAACCGGCAGGACCTGTTCCTCATCCTCACTGACCTTGCACAGTGTCTGTGCGAGAAGGCTTACTGGGGGAAACGCATACTTGCGTAAAGCCCAAGGCCAGCTGTGCACCAGTGTGTCCGTGCCGAGGGGACCTCGTGGCCGTGGGAGGACTCGTGGGAGGCAACCAGATTTACCTGAGCTTCCCCAAATCGACTCCAGAACAGCCAGATCGTCTCGGGATGGAGTCGCCATTCTCCGGGAAACGTGAGCTGTCATGAGAGCACATCGGCAGCACGATTGAGCTCCCCCAGGATGTGGACGGTGCGCAACAACTTGTGCTGCGTCTGACTCCAGAGGAGATGGTGGGCGAGTTGTGACATGCAACTTGATTGTAGACAACCCTGCCAGTTGAGTACGAAATGGTCGCAGTGTTGACCATGCGGACCAACGCGTGCTAGCCAAGCAGCAGCGGTCGGACCGCCGCAAGGCTAGTAGCACTGCCAGCAACTCGAGGCAGTTGATGTGCCAAAGCAGTCGAGGCCCTGTCCAGAAGCCTGAGGCTGCCTGCCCGTTGCATGTAGTGCACCAGCCCGCACTGGAGGCATCCATCGTGACAACAACATGCCGAGACACTTGTTCTAAGGGCACTCCGATCCGTAGAAAGACAAGGTCCATCCAAGGGCTGAATGAGCAGCAATGCATTGGCGTGATGGTCACGTGAGCTATACCATGGCGCTATGCCCATCTCGGGACTCGTGAGTGTAACCTGTGCTGAAATGGTCTCACATGAAGCAATCAGAGCGGTGAAACTGCAGCTGCGGATGCCATATGTCCCAGGAGCCTCTGAAAGTGTTTCAGTGGTACCACTATCCTGCCTCTGAAGGAACTCAGGCAGTTCAGCATGGACTGGGCACGCTCGTTGGCGAAACGCGCCATCATATTCAGATAGCCTAACTCCATTCTCTGCACGAGGGAGAGCTTGCTCTTTTCTCAGTTGACCCGAAGCCCCAACTGGCTGAGATGCCGGAGCACCAGGTCCCTGTGATCGCACAACTACTCTTGTGACCGGGCCAAGATGAGCCAGTCGTCGAGATAGTTGAGGATCCTGATGCCCACTTCATGTAAGGGGGCAAGGGCGCCCTCTGCGACCTTTGCAAAAACACGGAGGGACAGGGAAAGCCCGAAGGAGAGGACCCTATACTGCCATGCCCGACCCTCGAACACAAACCGTAGAAACGGTCTGTGTTGAGGAACAATCGAGACATGCAAGTAAACGTCTTTCAGATCGATTGCTGCAAACCAATCCTGGGGCTGGATGTATCTGATAATGCACTTCTGCATCAACATCTTGAATGGAAGCTTCTGAAGGGCCTGGTTCAAGACTTGCAGATTCAGGATTGGCCAAAAGCCGCCACCTTTCTAGGGTACGATGAAGTAGGGGCTGTAAAATCCCTGCCTCATCTTGGCTGGAGGGACCGGCCCGATTGCATCTCTTGCCAGGAGGACCGCAATCACCTCGCACAAGACAGGCGCGTCCCAGACTGCCACCAAAGTCTCGAGGATGCCGCTGAACTTGGGAGGTCGCCTGGTGAACTGAATCGCATAGTCAAGTCAAACTGTGCGAATGAGCCAACGGGACAGGTTGGGCAGCACAAGCCACGCCCCCAGACACTGTACAAGTGGCACCAAAGGAACAATCGACATGCCCGCGGCGGTGCAGCAGAGGGAAATAGAGCTGGATGGTACAGAAGGCGTCGCGTTCTGACTCATCCCCGCAGAAGTCCCTGGGGGGACTGGCCAGAGATGCGCAGAGAGGCATTACGTCTCCCAACCGCAGTCTCTTGGCCGCTGGCAAGAGGGGGCCTTGAGGCCGAGAGTGAGGAGGCACTGCGACACACACTGTCAACCCTCGAGCCTAAGGAAGGAGGAAAAGGAAATTGCTCTTTCTTTGACAATGTGGTTACCGCTGGAACAGAAATGCGAACAGAAATGAAACAAAACAGAAAATTCTCCACCCGACCCTTCTCCGGGGGCAGAAGCGGCACTGTCTCCTCCGTCTCTTGGGAAAGAGCAGCTTCCCACATCTCCGGGTTGCCCGTGTCAGGGCTGCTTCGCCGACTTAGATGACTTAGTGGCCGGCTGGGACACGGGGGGCGCTGCGGCTCGACGCACCGGCTTAGGTGTCGATTCAGCGTGGGGCAGAGCAGCTCTGGAGGATGCAGGAGGGCGCCCATGATGACGAACAGACTGAGGCCTGTCCTGCGGGGCAGCGGTGGCTGATGGTGCATCATGCCGGGGCAGGATGTGCTGGATCACCTCGGTCTGCTTCTGTACTGCCGAGAACTGCTGGGCAAAGCCCTCGACAGTGTCACTGAACAACCCAGTCTGGGAGATGGGAGTGTCGAGAAAGCGTACTTTGTCGACATCTCTCACCTCTGCCAGGTTGAGCCAGAGATGGCGCTCTTGGACCACAAGTGACATCACCTTCCCAAGGGACTGCATCGCAACTCTCATTGCCCGGATGGTGAAGCTAGTCGCATTACGCAGCTCCTGCATCAACCTCAGGTTGGTACTACCCTCGTGCATTTGTTTCAGTGCCTTGGCTTGGTGTACCTGCAGGATAGCCATGGCATGCAGGGCAGAGGCGGTCTGGCCCGCAGCACTGTAAGCTTCGGACGCGAGAGCGGCCGTCAGCTTACAGGCTTTGGACGGGAGACATCCACGACTTTGTTAGCTCCTCATGCACCACTGGGAAGAAAGGCACCGGAGCAGATTGCGGTTGTGAGCCGCGTCCCGCTCCGAGAAACCAATCATCCAGCCGCAAGGACTCAGGACTGGGCTGTTGATCTCCAGCCCGATGCTCACAGCTGCCCGGGCAAGCTTGGCCGTCAAGTCCGGGTCTAATTAGGCAGTGGCGACAACACACGAGGGTGGCAGCCCCTCCGAATCTTCATCCTTGGAGGACGATAGCCCATCCCCCGATGCTGTGATTGACATCTGAACATCCGGGGGCGCACCGAATGAAATTCTGGCAGCCTCGTGAGGCAGACCAGCGAAATCATCCGGGAACCGAATGGGACAATCGCTGCGTGAGGAATAAGCGGTCTGTGGGGGCGTGCCCGGTGAAGAAGCTCTTATTGTGACCCTCAGATCTCCCAGAGTGCCAGCGGGCGGTCCTCTGTTCGAGCCAGAGAGACCGGGATGGGTGGCAGCAGATGGTGCCACTCTTTTTACAAAAGAGAGGTGAGATCGCAGCGATGCCATGCTCATACGCCCACAACAGGCACATGAGTCATCCACAAATGCAGCTTCAGCGTGTTGGATGCCCAGACACTGAAGACAACAATCGTGTCCGTCCTCAGAAGACAGGTAACAACCGCAACCAAGAGGACATGGACGGAACGGCATCTTTAAAAAGACACGAACTGTTTGGGTTTAGGAAATCTGCTTTTTTAGATTGAAGTGCCTAGGGGAATCGCTGACGACAGGAACACCGCTGTTTGCACCGTAACGCCAACCAAGAACAGCTTACAGTCAACAGATGAAAGGCTTTGTGGAGAACAGCACTCTTCATCCACTCGGCTCCAAAGCAAAAATCTGAAGAGTGGATGCACCTGTCGCCTATTTATACCCGTATGCACGGGGAGTGGCTCAGGTATGCAAAATCCAGTAGCCAATATTCATTGACGTTTTTTCTTAAAGTCAGAGATGATTGGGGCTCCCAAGTGAATCCCCATTTGTCATCACGACATAACTCGTAGTGACCGACAGATAGGGACCAAGAATTGCACACACAAAATGCAAAATGCCTCACATCTCTTGCAAAATGAAGTGCTTAATTCAAAATATCACAAACACATCTCAAAAGCAAACATTTGCAAACACCTTTGTCATAATATTGATTTTTGTTAGATTTGTGTGTGTGTTACATAGAGAACTGTGTTGTGTTTTGCAAAAATTGTTTTATGAAATTGAAAACTGAGTCAAAGGTTGAGAATTAGTGTATGGTTTTGCATATTTGGTGTGTGCTTCTGCTGTTTGAGTGACAGCTTTCAGAAACTGTGACAAGTAAAGATTTTGTGTGTAAGCAGCTGAAAAAACTAAAAAAAAATAATTATAATAATATTAATAATAAAAACTGACACTTATGTAAACACACACACACACACACACACACACACATTATAACTCACACACACACACACATACACTATAAAACACACACACACAATAACACAAACACACCACACACACGTTTGTTTTTGTGAATTGTGGGGACATTCCATAGGCGTAATAGTTTTTATACTGTACAAACCGTATTTTCTATCGCCATACACCTTAACCTACCCCTTACAGGAAACTTTGTGCATTTTTACTTTCTCAAAAACTTTACTTTCTGTATGATTTATAAGCCTTTTGAAAAATGGGGACATGGGGAAATGTCCTCATAAGTCACCTTCTCCTTGTAATACCTGTCACACCCATGTCATTATACAAATGTGTCCTCATACGTCACAAAAACGTGTACACACACACACACACACACACACACACACACACACCAGTGATCCTGATCCATCAGAGAGTCTCTGACAGGAAGTTCATGATTCCCAGAGGCAAACAGGACTGTCATGTGACCCGCTCTTCCTGTAACGAGACACGATTTAGACATGAAATATAAGTACAGTAATCTAACATTACAGACCGCTTCCGCACCGCGGGCTGTGTGTGTGTGTGTGTGTGTGTGTGTGTCAGACTGACTAACTTGAGTTCAGAGACTGAAGGTGGAGTGTTTGTGTTTCAGGTCACTTTCTGGGAAACAACTCTGTGATTGACGTCCTGCGGCGTGAAGGTTATGAGGTGGAGCACATGCCTGCCGGACAGACGCTACACAGGTAACACACACTTAACACACACTCGCACACACTCTCGCACACACTCTCTCACACACACACACACACACACACACACACACACACACACACTCACTCATATAAACACACACACTGGTTTCCATGTTTTATAGTTCCATTCCATAGGCATAATGGTTTTTCTACTGTACAAACTGTATTTTCTCTCCTTTAACCCTAAACCCAACACACACACTAAACTACAGGCGTTTTAGATTCTCAAAACACTTCATTCTGTGTGATTTACAAGCTTGTTTCCTCATGGGGACCAAAAAATGTCCTTCAGCTGCCTGAAGAACTAACAATCACTCTGATAATTAATAAAGACACTGCAAAAAATGCTTTTCTTACTTAGAATTTTTGTCTAGTTTCCAGCCAAAATATCTAAAAATTCTTAAATCAAGAAGGATTTTCTAGACAAGTGAAACTTGTCTTGTTTTCAGGAAAAAAACAAGTCAAAATTGAGTGAGTTTTTGCTTAAAACAAGCAAAATAATCTGCCAATGGGGTAAGCAAAATAATCTTGTTTTCTGTTTGAAATAACAGTTTTCTGTTTTCTGCATGTGGAGTTGAGCGACGGATCTAGCTTGTGTTGAAGTCTCTGTGTTTAAGGTTTATTTTTGTGAAACGCTCTGAGACTGATGTTGTGTTCTGTTGAACTGCATTAATGTGCGTCAGCAGATGCGTGTATTTCATCACTTTTACTGGTATAACTGACTGGGTTTCCCTAAAGAGGTTACGGTCTGTTTATTTATTATCATTTTCTACTGATACTAACGGGAAATGATTTTCTGAGGAAGGCCAGTCTCTGGTGTGTGTGATTTCGTTGTTCAGATGAACAGTCTCGTCTGCAGAATAATTAGTCTGTATTGTTTTTGTGTCTGTCCGCATGTTTGTCCCTCAAAAACAAAGACAATCTCCAGTTCATTATCAGACGTCAGTCGGGGACACCCATGCATTCACTGCCGGTGATGGACTATAATCTGCTAATCACATAATTGCAGCATTTCAAGCAGCAGAAGCAGTTTTTGCAGCAAAGAGATGTTTTAGAAGAGATGTGAAGAGCGGCTGCTTCGACAGCACAACATTCACCGCCGCAGAGGACTGACATCGCTGTGTACACAGACACGCTGCGTGCGTTTTCTCCAAATTATGTGATCCAAGAGAACCATTTTGATTTTTAACTAGTCCGCTTACAAACACTTTTACTCAAGTAACATTCTCTTTATAAACCATCTGGTTAAAGAAAGCTCTATAAGCACAGCACTCATAAAGTTCAGCATGCTGTAAATGTAAAGCAGATTCACTTGTTAAATATCTTTGCAGAAAAGATGCATAATATATGAAGACAGATGTTGCACTTAAACATTTACATTTACATTTAGTCATTTAGCAGATGCTTTTATCCAAAGCGACTTACAAATGAGGACAATAGAAGCAATCAAAATCAATAAAAGGGCGATAATATGCAAGTGCTATAACAAGTCTCGGTTAGCCCAATGCAGTACATGTAGCAAGGGTTATATATATATATATATATATATATATATATATATATATATATATATATAATAGAGAGAGAGAAAAAGGGAAAGCTAGTGTGTTTTTGGCCTTTTTTTAAGAAAACAAGCATTTAGAAAATGAATAGAGAGTGCTAGAGTTAGAGTGTAAAATAACATATCTTAAACATGTATCCTATATGTTCAGAAATATTATAAAATAAGAAAAATGCTAAATATTTCTTAACCAAAACATTCAGTTTTAGAGGTTGAGTCGATTCAAACTCTTCCAGCAGCTTTCAGTCTGTCAGCATCATCAAACATCAAATATCAGACATACAGTAGCAGTTCTGCTTTTCCATTGCTTTCTATGTAAACATACTCTTGACAGACGTTTGACTGTTGCGTCTCGCTCATGAAACGGCGTCTAAAAACGCTGCGCTGGAGTTAAAGAAGCTTGGCTGGCGTCTCACATGTTTTTCAGCACAAATGCATTCTATGTGAATATCAGGAACAACTACTGACAGTTTTGCTGAATGTCAGAATAAGCGAATAAGTACACACACACACACACACACACACACACACACACACATTTGTTTCTGTGAATTGTGGGGACTTTCCATAGACTTCTATTACTTTTATACTGACCAAATGATATTTTCTATCCCCTAACCCAACCCTGACCCTAAACCCACCCTTACAGAAAACCTGTTTGCATTCTTACATTTTCAGATAAACATCATTTATTATTTTTAATCTTTTTTTTTTTTTTTTTTTCCCCTCGTGGGGACTGCAGATGTCCCCATAATATCAAAAATTTCAGGTGTTGTTATCCTTTTGGGGACATTTGGTCACACACACACTCACACACACACAGAGCTCATAATGAGGGCCCCGGGGTCCCGGAGCGGCCAGAATGGGGCCATTGTGTGAACGGCTCATGGGTTTCATCATAACGTGCAGAAATATGAAGGAGTCTGATCTGAGCGCAGTGAAGGAGACGCGGGTTTGAGGCAGTCAGTAGTTCTGCTTTGACTCTGGTTTACAGCAGGTTTTGTGTTGGTCTCAGATTCACAGCAAACACATCAGGACTCATTCACACAGAGCAGTGCAGTCTTCTGTTGGCTTGAACAGAATCATCTGGATCCAGTACATGATGTGTGTCTGCTGTTAGAAATCACACACATTTATACTGAGGAACTCATGAAAGAACATACAAGTGTCACACCAGAGTTATTACAGTTAAGTACAATCATTAAAACAAATAATTACTTTAAAATAAATGTGAACTGAAATGAAATATTTATAGTTACTAGAATGTCTGAATAAAAGACAGTCTAATTAAAAATGTTACCTAGTTTTTGTTGTCGTTTAAAATTAATTTAGTACTTCTAACGAACTAAATGACAACGAAATATTGTCTGAAATAAAATGTTTTATTATAGTTTTTATTATTGTTTAATTTATTGTTAGTTTTAATGTTATTGTAGTACTTCTAACTTAAAATTATTTTATTTCTTGTCTTTATTTAACGTTAGAAGTACTAAAATATACTAAAACTAAAAATTTAAATTTTATTTCAGGCAACATTTCTAATCGTCATTTAGTTTGTTTTTATATATTTTTTGTTCATATTTTAAAATTACATTTTATTTCTATATTTTCATTTTCAATTAGTTGAATTTTTATTTTGGTGTGTATTTATTTTTTCTTTCATTTTCATTATTTTTTTTTAATATACTTACAGTATATAGCTATTGTAGTTCTTTTTAAAATCACTTTTAGTTTGTTTAAATAAAATGAATGTTAACTGAAATAAAAATATTTTAAAAACTTAAACATTATTTCAGCTTGTTGCCAAGGCAACATTCCTCATTTAGTTTAACTTGACGTAAAATAACTAAAACTGAAATAAAAATGATATAGGCATTTAAAAAAAAATAAAAATAAAAATCACAAAAACACTCAACAAAATTACTAAAACTTTAAAATGCACATATAAAAATATTTAAAAAATTATAAAAATATCTGAAAATATAAAATGAGATCTAATTTAAAGTATGAACAAAAGCTACAGTAGTATCTCCGTGACACTAAAACAGCAGCTTCACGTGTTTCACCGAGCCGCAGACGGACAGATGGAATCACAGGATCGTTCCTCTCTTCATCTCACGGGTGGTTATCAGTCGTCATCAGCGCTCGTGTTACTGCACTGTGCTCCGATTAACCCGTCCATCATCAGCAAAACACCATCCCTCTCACACACCCAGCAGAAACCATCCCTGCTTCTATCACAGCATCGTCAGGACATTCAGTGTTTCCATCTGACGCACGCTGGCTTCCAGAAATGAATGGACTGGCAGATTGAAGGAGACACTGGAAACCCGAGGTCTGGAAAGTTCCATTATAAAAACGTGCAGCCGCTTATTTGCATCGGAGCATTTGTCATAAATTCCTGCGATGCTTTAGCAGTCAGAGAGGTTTGATCAGGAGCAGATGGAGCAAGCAGCGACTCGATGTCTGCGTCTACAATCACTGCAAACCAGTCCAGCGACTGTCCAGTGTTATTCTGAGGAGTTTCTGCTTTACTCTGCTCTTCATAGAAAATTGGATGGATTTCCAGTTTTATCCACATACATACAGTACACTCACATAAAGCGATTTACACTATATAGCAAATCAATTGCTTGATTGTTTATATTGTCACAAAATGTAACTATATTATCCTAATATGATAAATCTGACTATAATGCATGAAGATATTAAGATATTATATTATGTTGTGAAGGCATTATACAAATATATTTGATTGACTTAAGTAATACTGAGCTGAATTCTTGCACTCTTATTCAATGATCACAACTTCATTTAGACCTTTAAAGGGACAGTTCAACCAAAAATGAAAACGGTCATTGTTTATATTTTATACTAAGTATATTACAAATACATTTAAATATTTATGTACTTATTAAAAATACCTTGTAATTGTACTTTTAGTAGTATACTAAACTGGTCTGCTAAAACTAATTTGGTAGTTAATGCACTTTGATTGTGCTGAAGTCCAACTAAAGATATTCTGAAGTATATTTGATTGTGCTAAAGCGGAACTATTGCGAGTATACTTCAGGTACACTTTAAATATCATGCATTTAAAGACCGATATTATTCAAAGATCATACAATCCTCATCAATAGTGACATTAAAACACATTTTAGGCTTAATATTAAGAAATGTGCATTGTGCACAAGTAGTACTCCAAATAGAGTTTAATTATTATTTTATATCAATGTCTCAAGCAATATGTCAATAAATATGTTAATAGATTTGAACTATACTTCATGAAATAAATGTATTCCAAACGTATTACTTCTTTACTAGGGTCTTTCTTCAAAAGAAGATATTTTGAAGAATGTTGGTAACCAAACAGTTTCTGGTCCCCAGTGACTTACACAGAATAAAAAAAAGAAGCTACCAGTTTTCTCCTAATAAGTTAATATACAGCCTATTGTGAAAATGCTGTAAATAAGAATCTGAAGAGAAAGAAGCTTTTAATAAATATTTGTGACTTGTGAATAAATCCAACCACTCCTGTGACAGATTTAAGTTTCACTTTCTATAATCCGTGACCAACTGAGGAGCATCTTGGTGGCAGGGATTTAAATCTTTAACAAGACTCAAACTGACACAGAGCGAAAGACTTTTTTTTTTTTTTTTTTTTTCGATCAGGTAGGATACAAGTGATTTCAAAACATTTCAGCCGGTTCTAATTTGATTTTTGCATACTGTGAACACGCTCAAAGTTTTCGCAGCAGCTCGTATTTAGGCAATCGCATGGAGTGTTATGTGGCAGTAGGCTATGCTAAAATCTCTATATAGTTAGAGTTAACATGCACACAGGCTTCATCGAATACTCTTTGCATCTGTTGATTTCATGTTGTGTGGATTATTTGGTTTATTTAGTGCAAACCTTCAGTTTCATCAGCTCTGATCAGTAATAAACAACATGATATGTGGCCTGCTAATGTTAACAATCTTTTAATCAAAACATAAAAAATTATTTACCCCGTTTGTATCTGCGAGGCGTCCATTACACATTTTCTCTGTGTGTTATCGTCAGTATTTATGACTATCGAATGTCTGAGTACTTAATTCTTGGTAATGAAGTTTCCCCCCTCCATGATTCGACAATTCTGATTCGACTATGAAAATCCTTAGTCGGGGACACCCCTATGCTTCAGAATATCTTCTTTTGTGTTCAGCAGAAGAGAGAAACTCATACAGGTTTGGAACAACTTGAGGGAGAGAAAATGATGAGAGTTTTCATTTTTGGGTGAACTGTCTCTTTAAAGTCTATATTTTATTGCTTTACTAACCAGCCAATCACATTTCAGTGTTTTTATTTAAAACCAAAAGCCAGTGAAAGACGCCACCATCTCTGAACTAAAGCTTTTTATATATATATATGAGCATCAGCAAATCTAGTCTCGGGTGTGATCTTCTGCTTTAGCGTCTCGGAGCAGGTCTGTGTCCGTATGAAAGTGTTTCTTCTGTCTTCGCAGCGGCAGAAGGTCCGGAGAGCTGACGGACGCAGAGGCCCCGCTGGAGCCGTTCCTCCACGAGAGCCGAGATCTTGAGGAGGACGAGGACCCGCATCTGCTGGAGCTCCTGGAGAAGGTGGAGCACAAGCTGAAGAAGAAGCGCCGCAACAAGCAGAAGAAGCAGCGCCATCGGCAGTTCAACGACCTCTGGGTGCGAATGGAGGAGAGGTGAGACCAGCACAAACCTGCTCACCGACACCACACACCACCGTTCACAAACTACCAGAGCTTCTGCTTACACTGCATTCTGAGAGTCCACTTTAGACATTATATTAACTATGAGTAACTTTGAAACTACGTCAACTAACTCTCATGAGAGTATTAGACTGTTAGGTTAGGGTTAGTAGAATAAGTTGACTTGTACTTGCAAAGTGACTAGTTGAGTTATAGTTATAGTTAGTAAAATCTCTAAAATGGAACCTAGTTTTTGTAGTTTTTTTTTTTTTTTTTTTAGATTTTCTGTTTTCATTTAAATTTTAGTTTGTTTTGTGTGTTTGCCATTATTGTTATTTTAAATACGCATATATAGTTTTAATGATAAATTTGTAACATTTTGTTTATTTTAGTGCTTAGTATTTCAAATTTTAGTTGAAGTTGAATGTTGTTTGTTTTTGTCATTTTTATTAACATGCCTATAGTTTTACTTTTTAGTATATTTAGCCTAAAAGCAAATAGTTTAATATTTTTGTTAATATTTAAAATTTTATTTATTTATATTTACTGTTTTCATTTAAATGTTTAGTTGAGGTTTTGTTTTTTGTTTTGTTGTTTTTTTTTTAAATATGCCTATTTTTACGTTTTATTTATTTTTATTTTTATTTCAGTTTAGGTTTATTTTATTTTAAGTAAATAATTTTTTAATGGTTTTATGGTTAATGATAATAACCTGTAGGTAGAGATGGTCACAGGTCAATAACCGGTTAAAACACGTCTGTAAGGGAGCGGATGGCGCTTCCTCAGCGGTTCTCGTGTTCTGTGGGAACGATAGCTGGATAACGGCTGGGATTACGGACGCTGGATTTGGCCTGCGGCTGCGTCTCGAGTGTCGGCCGGAGCAGAGGTGAGACTCCTGCGAGACGCCCGGAGCGCTTCAGCCGCATCTGTCCCCACACGAGTCCTCACCTGCTGCAAATACTCGTCTGATTCTCGAGACGCGTCACAACCTGCTGAATATCATTTAGTGCAGTTCACTAATGAACACGAGGGACATTTATTTCCAAACACAGATCCTGACTGAGAATCTCTGTCTTCTGACTGTCTTCTGTGCTGGAAATAAAACATCTGGTTCTAAAACCTCCATCTGTATGAGCTATATTTAATTTACACCAATGTTTCACGGATCAGTGTCACATTTTGTCATTTTGAACAAACTGATTCTTGTTCCCGTGTCAAATCCCACACGACATGTTCTCTGCCGAGCCTGAACCGTGTTCTGGAAACTTGCTTGAATTTACTTTTACAGTCGCCCATGTAATTCTGAGTAAAAAAATATTTCTTTAATAAACTGTTTATGAAAGCCAAGCGGGTCCCAGACGGTCAAAGCAAACACAGGGTCCTGAATATAGTCTTCGTTTGTTTGAACCCATGGAGGGAAACGGGCCGCAGTATGAGATCCAGAGCAGACAGATCACGCATCTCTGGATTTCATCGAGACGGAGCGCCGCACGCGTCCACAGACGCTCACACACACACGTGTTGACACAGATGGAGGACGGGAATGAAATCCTCAAACTCTTTATTTGTGTTCCCTGTCTCAGGAGCTCTGACAGACTCAAACCTCTCATTTATTTTCCCTGCCTACTTCTTCATATTTCATAAACGAGCAGATTTCAGACGCTCACGTGACTGAAGACGCTGCTGTAAACAGTCTGAGCGAAACCACATGTGACTCCATCAGAAACCCTGAGGATCTGCAGGTCAAGTTCTTCTGAAAACACTGAAGCGGCTGATGTTTCAGCTGTAGAGTCAGTGAACCTTCATCAGATTCGTCCAACTCCCCCACATTACACTGCTCAGATTGAAATCTGTCAAATGTTTAAAATTGAATTTGGATATGCATTAGATGATTATGATTAGGGCTGGGTTGAAAAATATTGATTTATCGATTTTAATCGATTCTCATTTGATGAACCAATATCAATTCTTAAATCCCAAGAATCGATCTCTGCTGATTTGAGTTGATGTGTGAACAAAACTTAATGAAAGATTCACAAGCTTTGTTACTTTTGATATGAAACAAAGCCTCAGCTTTCAAATTCTGTCACTTTTGTCACTAAATTCACTCACTAAATGTGGTTTTGCTGCTCTTTAATGTGTGCTGAAAGATCACTGATCATCTCTTCCTCTTTACTACTAGTTACAGCACCAAATAAACCTGAATGAACATCAGAAGAAACAGAAGAACTCACTGAAATTAATCATGTTATCCATCACTTAGTGTTTCAACCTCAAAGACGTCAATAAAACCACTTCAGATCAATAATGTCATGTAACGTCACATTTAACTCAGAAAAAAAAAAAAAAAAAAAACTTTCAATGACCATAAACTTGATAGTCAGCTAGAAAAATAACTCTAGAAAGAGCATTTTTGATCAATATATGCACTACACAACAAACTGGAGTAGAAATATAATTATATCATTCCAAATTTTCACTGTATGTCAGATGTTGTACATTGGATTTGGATAACCATTAGGTGATGATGATGATTAGGGCTGGGTTGAAAAATATTAATTTCTTGATTTTAATCAATTCTCATTTTGATGAACCAATATCAATATTGAGCAAGAATCAATCTCTGCTGTTTTGAGTTGATATGTGGACAAAACTTAATGAAACATTCATAAGCTTTGTTACTTCTGATATGAAAAAAAGTTTCAGCTTTCAAATTCTGTCACTTTTGTCACTAAATTCAATCAATTAATGTGGTTTTGCTGATCATCTCTTCCTCTTTACTACTAGTTACAGCACCAAATAAACATGAATGAACATCAGTAGAAACAGAACAATGTCTGTTCAGTCAATAATGAATTATGTAATCGCTAAATCAGTGTTTCGGCCGCAGAAAAACATCAATAAAACAGCTTGTGATCAATAATGTCTCGTAACGTCACATTTACCTCAGAAAAGACATTCAATGACCATAAACTTGATAGTCAGCTAGAAAAAGAACTCTAGAAAGAGCATTTTTGATCAACATATGCACTACACAACAAACTGGAGTAGAAATATAATTATATCATTCCAAATTTTTATTGTATGTCAGATGTTGCACATTTGGATAACCATTAGATGATGATGATGATGATGATGATGATGATGAAGGTGTGTGTTTCTCATGATCGCTCTCTCGTTTCTTGCAGTGTGACGGCCAAGGCTCCGCCTCCTGTCGTCCGCATCATCAACGGTTACATCACAGTCCAGACACACCCACAGGAGCACGCCAGAGCCAATCAGCACAGGACGTTCTCAGGCTCCTCCTCCTGGAGCCCCGCCCTCACTGCGATGGCTCTGTGTGTTCAGATGCTGCTGCTGCTGCTTCATAACGTCTGATGAGCTGCAGGTTCGAGTTTAACCCTGAACCTCATGGACAGACTCTGAATCGCTTCATGCTGGACTAATCAACCGCTTCACTTCAGCTCTTGAAGAACCACTTCCTTGTAAATATCAGATGTATTATAGATCTAATTTAGAGTTTTGAATAAAGCATTTGTTCGTTCACTTATTATATAAATATATAAATGAGTCGTTATATTTTTGTGACTAAACCAGCTACTAACCAGCTTAACTGGCCTCAATCATGAAACAGCAGCAGTGAATTTCTGTTTGTAAAACCTTAGAAATCAAATGACTTCCTTCAGTTCAGTGACACTTTTTACATAAAAGCAGTGATTTACAAGTGATTTGTGCAGAAGCGAGATTCACATCAGAGGCCCGTTGAGTTTCTTACTCTTCATCTTTTCTATCTGTCAACTTCATGCATTTGATGATTGTTTAAAATGCTGTGTTTATGACATTAGAAATGAGTCATTTAATTTATTGAATAGATAGTTTTAGTTGATCTAAATGTGTTTGTGATTGTTTATGGCAGAATGACACAATGTAAATCATATCTGGTGCTTGTGACATTACAGTAATTATGTTTGTCTGTGATGTTACAAGAAATAAAATATTTATCTAGTTCAAGGCTCTCCAAACGAAAGATGAATATAGATGTTGAGAAGCTGCACATCTGTTCCTGCAGAACGTCTGGATGTTATTTGCAGCGTCTGCCACGGCGTTTGCAGCTTCTGAACATGACTTGTTCTGTGATTGACGCTGGAACAGAAGCAGTGTGTTTTATGAGGGATCTGATCTCCTGCGCCACCGGTCCTTCTCTACAGATGTTTCTTAAAATGGCTCTCCTCACAGCGAATGAACACTGATACCTGCATCTCATCTTCATCGTCCTCATCCTCCTCCTGACAGCAGATTTCAGTAACGTGTGTTCAGAGAAGGGTTTCCTCAGACCTGCGCTCCAGGTCTCCAGATCCAGCACTGAGATGTTTGAACTCATCAGGTTCTTCTTGAACCAACGACTGGCGCCGCGACTCTTTGGAAGAGATCTTTTATTATGCTCTTTTAAATAAATCATAAGACCAATTTATGATTTTGAATGGGATGGTTTATTTCTGGTTGCCAATGAATGTGTGAAAGGATTTTTCCTTGTAAATCATTCTTCACTAACAAAAATATTGTAGTTATTACCATAGTTGGGTTGTGAGAGCTGCTCTGAGCTCAGATATTTATGTCAAATACAAACCGAATACAGTTATGAGAACATCTGAATGATCATTTTCTGTAAATGTGTGTGTTTGGCTATAGTAAACCTTTAGTTCAGTCCAAATCTCTGCTGTCAGAGATCATTTATAATTAGCACACAGTTTAGATCGGTGTATGATTCTGGACCGTGTTGGGGAAAGTTACTTTTAAAAGTAATGCATTACAATATTGCGTTACTCCCTAAAAAAGAAACTAATTGCATTACTTAGTTACTTTTTATGGAAAGAGAGTAATGCGTTGTTACTTTTGAGTTACTTTTTAAATCTGGGCAGGGCTTGCTTGTTTGTTTTTAATATAAAAAAAGTTCTTCTTTTACAAATGTAAAAGCCCTTTCACACCAAAAGTGAAATGAATACGCCTCAGACTGAAGGAAATGAAAATTCTCATCTGTACAGTAGAGGACGCCGCTCAAAGAAATCTCATGAAGAATATGACACAGGAGAAGAAAGTCCAACACTATTCAGCAATAACAAAAACGAGACACAAATGTATAATTTTTGCTTAGTATGGTTAAATTGAATCATTGAAGGTCAGTAGCAAAGACATTGGTTAATAAAATGGGATTAAATACATAAATGATATCTGTCTTGTTTAACATATTTAATTATTGCAGGTTTGTATAATATTCTGAGTTTGCATTTGACTGTTTTTATTCATTTTGAGGAATACTGAATGTGTTTTTGTGCAGGTGAGATGAGTAAATACATGTTGATATTTAGTCTAGAACTACAGTAAGATCATGTTCACACACAACGCTCTGCACTTACTCCTGATTTCTCTCAACATGGCAACACGCGTTACTTGTAATGTGTTACCCCCAACACTGAATCTGGATAGAACTCAAGCAACCTTCGATTCATAAGAGCAATGCTAAAACCCAATAAAACAAACCATATGTCCAAAATACCCAACACAAACTGAGAGCAAATCAATCAAAGTGCCAGAAATGATCAAATCCCAAAACTAGAGCACTAATTACCTACTGAAGAACATTCAGCCTTCAAATGACTAGCTTAGCTCAAGTTTACAACTGATAGCAATACCTGAATTAGACAGCAAGCAAATATAACAAACAAGCCTAAAGCAGCAAGCATGTGGCCAGATTAGACTAGTCCTCAAGCATGTCACCAGATGAGCCTGAAGAAACAAGCATGTGTCCAATAAAAACCCAACAAGCCTAAAACAACAAGCATTGCTGAAAGCCGAATAATTAAGCAAGGAGCATGAGAAGGGAACTGAGCTGAGCTGAATCTTCCTCTGAATCTGAATCATATTCACGAAACTTCACTGACAAAGAATCTCCGTCAGCAATAACGCAATGTAACAACAAACAAACAAACAAATGAATTAAAATATTCAACACGGTGAATCCACGTGTTCAACAAACTCAAATCCAACGATGAGAAACCCACTTGAAATTCATCTCAGTTAGTATTTGGATCCTCTGATGCGAGTCCTGAACTGACTCTATGCTTGCCAAGGCAAAAAATAAATAAATAAATAAAGTGCAGTAAAATATACTTTATTTCAGTGCACTTAGTACACTTCCATAATGTACTTAAAGTGTTCTATTTTCACACATTTGTCCTTAATATAATTTTTAGTATATTAACTACAAATGTGTGAAAATAGAGCACTTTAAGTGCTTTTATTTAAAAGTGTATGAAAGATGGTTTCAATTGTACTACAAGTGGTAACTAAATATATATATATATATATTTTTTTAATACAGTATTTAGTTACCTCTTGTAGGACAAATGAAACCATCTTTCATTCACTTAATTAAATATACTCATCATACATAGAAAATACAATTATTATTTAAAATATAAGAATAATATATAAAAAAAAATACATACAAAATGTATTTATAATGTATTGCCCACACATTTTGAAATTATAATGTATAACTTTTACAATTTTATTTAGCACAAAAAATAAGAATGTACAACAAATGTACTTGCTTGTATTTACGTTTTTTTTTTTTTTTTTTTTTGGTGCATTCAATTACACTTTATTTTTACCTGGGTGAGTTTTAGTTTACAACTAAATCAAATCCTGCTTCCTGAATGAGAAAATGGACTAAAGTGAATAATTGTTGTTATTAGTTCTTAACTTCAATAATGAAAACATGGTTAAACCTGTGCAAAATGATGCCGATCTTGTGTAGAGTTTTGCAGAAGACACTGAGCAAATTGGAACGTGTGTGAAAGCAGGTGAAATGTGTTAAAAGTTTTGAGAAACATGTCTTTGTTTTGAGAACTGTATGAATGGTTTGGAAAATTGTGTCAAATGAATCAGTTATAGTGTGTTAGCAATCGAGGAAAACTGTAATCAGTCTGTGCATTTGCGGATTTTTTCTGATGTGACTGATTGCTCCTCTCATCTGAGCTCAATCTGCGCTCACAGCTAGTAAAGTCTGTGTGCTTTCTGAGAGTAAAACACTGTGAACGAACAGAAACAGAAAGAGCCCAGGCTGTGCTGCAGCAAACCTCATCATTAACGTGACAGGCGTCTGCTGATGCTTTTATTGCATGTGTTATCGGCTCACAGGAGTCACGTCATGTTACACATCAACCTGTTGAATTTCTGTGCTGGTGTTTATTTGTCCAGCGCCGTCCCAGAATGCACCAGCTGTCCAGAGGCGTCACATCAAACACAAATCATCATCACACCTCAAATAAACACAGAACCGTGAGTTTAGTTTGAGTTTCCCGACAGTGTTGATGTGCTGTTATTCCTGTCCACTTCATAAACCTTCACGAGCTGGCCAGAGTTTAGAGGACACCAGAGCGGCTCTGAAACACATTTGTAGCTCTACTGCGAAAGAAAACACACAGAAAGCTGTTTGAGAGCAAAGCTGGAGAATCGTGGAGGTCCGGAGCGACAAACACTTCATCAGAGACACGTCTGCAGGAGAACTGATGATTCTCATCATCACTGGGCTTCAAAACCCTCCACGGACACTAAAATACACACAAGATGCAGACTTACATTTAACTTGTTCCACAACATCATTATTATATAATATCACAATATAATATCAAACAGCCCTAACATGAGTCACTGCTGACATGAGCATTTCAGTATCTAAATTCATTACAACAGTCACGTGTTATCAGGGCTTCTGCGGGTTTTATGATGGTCATTTTTAAGACCTTTTTAAGAACAAATTTTTCAAGACATTTCAAGGAATAAATTGAAGGTAACAATTCATCACTAAGTTCTCTTAATGTAAATATCTAGCAAGCAGAAAATGAGTTCAATTAACAACACTTCAAAGTCTGAAAATACAACGTCCAACAGATTTACATCACTTTTTCATTCGTTGTACCCCCCCCCAAAAAAAAGAAGAAAAAAAAGCTGAAGGCTTGATTAGCGCTGATCTCAATCACTAGAATACAGAAATAACTTTTAACTTTTACTGCAGCTTCTGATCAAACTGAAAAAAACTGATGCCCTTCCTCAGTATTTTGTTTTCCAGAGCAAATGTCTAAAGATTCTAAAATGAAGATACATTTATTGGAGAAGCAAAATGAAACATTAAGTCTTGATTTATGAGAAACTGATCAAAATGCAGTGAGTTTATGATTAAAATATCTGCCGATGGAATCAGAAAAAATCAAAGGGAAACAAGTTTTCATTCCCCATTTGTTCCTCTTTTAATCATGAACTCACTTCATTTTGTTCAAGACACGTATGAAGTCTTGATGAACAAAATGAAGTTAACTGGCATCTCCAGTAAATCTATCTTGATGTTTTTATAATTATACTGGAAAACAAGACAAAAATACTGAAGAAGAGATTATTTTCTTTCTTTTTCTCTTTTTTGCAGTACATGCAACATCTAAAGACTTTATGAATTTTAGACCTTTGTGAGGCCTTAATATGTGGCAGGGCAAGACCCACAAATATCTTGAGCATACAGCATGAATACATACATATATAAACAACAAATCCATATAACATTAAATCAGTTTTCTCCCTGATTTCTTCATGAGTCTCACGAATTCACGGTCCAGAGCTCTGAGTTGGCCCTAAACAAAACTGTATTGTTTTAACTGAAGTAAAAAACAAACAAACAAAAAAACACCTACTATAGGGGTCAAAATAGAACTTTAATAAAATATAAAAGTAAATAAATAAATAAATGAACTGTAATTAAATTGCTTTATTTACAAATTACAATTGTTGCTCTAGACAGTTAATTTTATTAATACAGTTGTCTGATTGATTTTATAGTCTCAAGCATTCAGAGTCTCAAGCTTTGTAGGCATTTGTAATAATATGTAATGTACATAAATTGTTTATTTTGTATTACATTATGTATTTTAACGGTGTTATTCAATGAAACCATATAATTATTAATTAACCAATCATTATTGCCTCACTGTTTTTGTATAATGCATTTTAAGACATTTTAAAGGCTGTTGTTGGCTTCAATAACACGACATATGGAACATGTTTCTCCCAAACAGCTGATAACCCCTTTATTGTGCTGTTCTACAACGACATGATTATTTCATTAAGTGCATTTCTAAGATTTGCTTTGGATCTTAAAGTACAAAGATGTTACACGAAGACACAAGTTAATGACTGACTGAAATGCTGCTGAATGGTGGGGTTTATTTTCTGAGTTTCTCTTCAAACTCTGGTGAGACTCATTGATCTGGACAGACGGACAGATAGCAGCGCCACATCAAAGCCAATCCGCTCTCAATCATCCACGTTTCACTCCGTTCTCACTGCATTAATGCAGCGCTGCAGTTCACAAACCACCTGCGGGTCATCTCTGCAGTTCAGTTTAAACCTGAGAAGTATATTTTGTGAAATGTGAACAGAGAGACTCGGGAAAAAATATTCATATAAACAAACCTGAATTGACATATTTAATTAATTTATGAAACCATTCTTTCAAATGAATGTAATTATAATTTCTTTATGTTTTGCATTTGTGAAATTCATGTGATGCTGGTTCTGTGAGTTGGATTATTGTGATTCACATCAAACAGATCTTTGGGAAACAGAACAAAGCTTGGGTTCATTCATCTGACGAACGGAAACATCTGTATGTTCAAACGCACACGTGTGTGAGGAGAAACCACACAGAAACAGGTGCACCAGATCAAAGCAGAAATATTAATAATCAGCACAGCGTCTCTGTTCATCTCCATCATTACTCTAAAGCAGATCTTTTTGAGAATTTTTGTTTTTTGTCTGTACAATGGAAGTCAAAATGGTTTGGTTACCAACATCCATTCATGTTTTTGTGTTTCATAGAAGAAAGAAAGTCATAAAGGTGAGAGGGACATTTGTTGTTTGGTCCCATATGGCAAAAATACAAATCTATTCCAGCCAAAATATATGTATGCTGTAAACCGTGAGGCTGAATGAAATCTACTTTTGAAATTGGAAATACATTTCGTTACAACCTTTATTTACTAAAATATATTTCAAAAAGTATTTCGGGGATATGAAAATACATTTCCAGGTGTGCCACATTTTAAATAAATGCAGATGTATAACTAGATGTTTTATTTTTATATATTGTAATATTATTATTTATTTTATCTATTACTTGTTTTGTAAAGTATATGCCTTGCTGATTTTTATTCACGTGTTATATGTACACACATGTTCTAAACAAAAAAGTTTTTCTTCATATGTGACATCTGAACGATTTTTCTAGGACTGAAATATATGGGTCAAAATATATATTTTAAATGCTTTTTTTTCTTCTTCTTCTTCAAAACACAAAAAATTGCCAAAACATATATTGGTATAAAATTGATTTTATATGAAAATAAAATAGATTGTATATGTAAATATTTTTTGAAACATACTTTAACATTTTTGGCCTTTTTTATATTTAGAAATATATTTTTACACAAATATCTGAAAGTATATATATATATATATATATATATATATATATATATATATGCAGTATGGGGTTTGGCAACTGACTAACTGAATTTACCAGAAGTACAGAGCCAAAAAAGCAACTCTTTTGGAATAAATTCACATGAATTCAAGATGAGTCATCAATGTTTTTGTTCTCTTTTCCTATTAGAGAAAACATTTTAAATTTGTAAATTTGACCAAAGAATTTTATCAATGTTCACGAGTACACTAGCATATAGATGATGAAGACATGGACTAAAACCGTCATCATCTGATTCCTCAGCGCTGTTGAAGAGACTCCGAGAGAATCTCTGGATGATGGGATGATTTCTGCAGTAATGGAGACTTCAGAAGATCATCCGTATGGAAACGCTCAGCGTGAGACTGAGGGAATCTTCACAGATCAACATGAACACACTCCAGCAGACAGACGGCTGCTGACTCTCAGATGGAAACTCCGTGAGGAATGTGATGGTCATCAAAGCCTCGGTGAACACGTTTGTCACGCTCTTCTGCTGCAGTTCAGAACAGCAGCTCATGCCTGTAAAACCTAGAAAAACAGCTCTGAAGTATTGCTCACAGAGACAAATGAAGCGCTGAGCGTGAAGAGCTGTCCGAACCAAAGCTCTGAGTCGACCACATGAACCGTGGACTTCCAGGAATCAGACTGAATCAGACGAGCCGGACCGACAGTCATGTGACCACATCACAGATTCTGGACAAACAACTCAATGACCCTCAATGAAAAACAGCTTTAGTGAATCACAACCACTAAACCAGACCGATCAAAACACTCGTGTAAATGCCAAAGAATCTTAAAAAACACACTAATGTGACAAAAGACATGGACATGCCAACAGAACAGTCAAATCTGTAATGATCATAAATGAATCGCACCTCGTTTACAAACCTACTGTCAAAAATCATTCAGCTTTACAGACTATAAATCTTTATAAAAGGCACAGAATTCAGGATTCAGCAGCTGCTCTCATTTACCACAGAAATGTTCCAGCTACAGTTAAACATTAATTCACGAAAACTGACAATAAGCTTTAATATTTATAATTAACCAACTCACATCATTAACTCACTATAGTGGGATGCAGATCATTAACGTCTGATTACAGTGATGTGATGCGCGTCTAATCGGTGTTATTTTAGTATCAGTAAGATACTGTTTTTTTATTAATATTTCATTTTTTATTTGTGTATTTTCTATACCAAGATCCAAGATGGCGGCGCGGTCAGACGCAGTGGCTACTCCGGGTCCCAAAGACAGTGCTTTTATGTCTTTTAATGTCATCTGTTTGTCTCCAAATAGTGTCAATTTACCGCTAACTCATAAGAAAATCACTCCAAAATACATCTATGATCGCCAAAGCCTTTTGGATATCGGCAACACATACAAACATCAACTCTCGCCGGCGGCTACTGAGAAGCTACGAGGCCTTTGTTTACTGCTGAAGCCGAACCTCGAGACCGCGGCCTCGCCTACTGACGCTACCCGCACAAGGCGGCGTCGCAAGCGGTGTGAGAGAGGACGGAAGCGCAGTAAGCGCGGAGGTATACGAGCTAGGCTGAGGGCTAACCCCACAAGACCGGCTCTTCCAACACTCATGCTCTCAAACGTTCGCTCTCTGGAAAACAAACTGGACTTAATTCAACTCAGTCGATCTACACAGCATGAGACAAGGGATTGCTGTGTGTTTGTTCAATCACACAACAATATAAAAAAAAAAAAAATCAACACGACTACTAATATATATATATATATATATATATATATATATATATATATATATATATATATATATATATATACAGTAGTCGACATTTGAAGTGGATCAAAAAAGTTCATCAAAGTTGTCCTAAGACGAGAACACATTTTGGTTTAGGTTTTAGGACAACTTTGATGAAAGGTCTTGATCCACTTCAAGTGTTGACTGCACACACACACACACACACTCACACTCTTATAATTCCATTTTTTACACTATAGTAACAGAAACGTGTTATGGTTTTAGTTTTATTTAACTATAATAACCCTGCTTCTAAACTAGTGATTAATATGAATGGGAATATACTGTATGCATGGTATGTCCTGCAAAGCCTACAAATAACCAAATTGATCAATAATAACAGAAAACAATAGTTTTTATGCCTGTAGCTTGCTCCTGCTGCTCTGTTGCATTAACTATCAGATATACTGGTGAGTTTCCCTAACTAATAAATAACTTTAATAAACTAGTATGGACACTGTGGAGCTCCTGCAGTGCTGATGTGTTCGTGATGTGTTTTATACTCCGAGGATGAGCAGATGTTTGTGCTGTTAGTCAATCCATTGGTTTCATTACAGAGTTTGGCTGCAGACGTGTGTGAAGAGAGGACACATCTTCATCTAAATGATCAGCGCTGGCCTTTCCTACAGCAATACATCAAACCATGCATCCGTCATCCTCAGCCAAGCATTAAACTCCCTCGCCTCTACCGGACAGAACCGGGCCTCAGAGCCAATCATTCATCCACACTAACGGCCCGTCTGAAGTAAAACCACCAGCTCCTTGGAGAACCTGAGTGAACCCGTGAACGCAGAATCTGTTTTAAGGTCAACAGACAAAGACAGGAGCTTCAGAGTGCAGATGATGTGCAGTCAACACAAGAAATCACTTCCCAGAATCTAGTGCTGGACACACTCAGCATTCAGCACCAGTGTTGGAGTTACAGAATCAGAACTAGTCAAGTAACACATTACTTTTATGAAATATCGGAGTTACTTTTTCAGATAAGTAATGCCAGTTCCTCTGTTCTCCATGTATTGAGTGTCCTCATGTTGAGAGAAATCAGGAGTGAGTGCAGAGACAGAGACGCTTCCTTCAGACTCAGGATTATTCATCTCACTTCTGCTGTGAAATGGTCTATAAAGTTGCCAAAAATATAACTTTTGGGTTTTTCTGTTAGTAAAAATAAATAAGCAAGCACAGCTCAGGTGACAAAAAGTAATTCAAAAGTAACATAATTCAGTTCAATTCAATTCAAGTTTATTTGTATAGTGCTTTTCACGATGCAAATCGTTACAAAGCAGCTTTACAGAAATTTAAAGTTTCTACATTATATTTAGTAGTAGCTTATCAGTGGTGACTGATCTCAATTTGACGTCCATATGGCAGAAATGTACGGTAAAACTCAAGCAGTTAGTTAATGTCATGTAATCAAACAGACGGTGAACACTATTAACAGCAATGATTATATGTTGTGATCAAACTTATAGCAATATTTGGTAGTATTGTATGTTGTCTGAGGGGTTGGCATCATCTCTTCTCAGGTGTTCGGTCATCTCAGGTCTTTGTAATGCATTACTTTCCATAAAAAGTAACTAAGTAAAGCAATTAGTTACTTTTTTATGGAGTAAAACAAAATTGTAATGCGTTATTTTTAACTTTCCCTAACACTGTAATCAATGCAGGTTTTGCACACTGTTGTGCTGTGAAAGGCCGCTCATGCGTCTCTGTAATGCTGGATTCCTCCATCATTAGTGTCTCTTCTCATCTGTTTGGTGTTTGAGATGTTTGATAAGACAGACCTGCAAACAAACTCTGGTGAGAGAAACTCCTGCCTTTCATTTGACATTCATCCCTTTGTCGTTCGGTGCGTATGGTGTATACTTTTTCATCTTTATGCTTGTTTCCTGGGAATAAGCCTGTTATGGATGTTACAGGACTCTTAACCCTTTCAGACTCGTCTCCACTGCACTGGTGATCTGATGAACTGAAACGGATGGTAGCTCAGACGCTGTTGGTCAAATCCAGCTGAATACAGGGAACACTCTTAAACACAAAGGTGCTTAAAAGATTTTTCACAGCGATTTTTGCAAACCATTTTTGGTTCCACAAAGAACCAGTTCTTTGAAGAACCATCTCTTTCTTACCTTTTTATAATCTGAAGAACCTTCTTACGCTACAAAGAAGCTTTTGTGAAACAGAAAGGTTCTTCAGATGTTAAAGCTTCTTTATGGAACCATTTAGACAAAAAAAAAAAACAAAGGTTCTTCTATGGCATCACTGTGAAGCACCTTTATTTTTAAGAGTGAAGCTGTGCTGCACAAATACAGTCTGGTGAGAAATGAAGCGGGTCTGGTGTTCAGAACATGGGTCTGGCGTTTCTCACCTGTGTTTTTCATTAAAGCGTCAGGAGCGAAGTGGAGGCTGGAAGCCAGTCGAACTCCTGCTAGAGATCCTCAATGAGCGCTTTGTGCTGTTGGCGGTTACAGGTCATTTACAATTAAAATCTAAGCGTTGCATAAATGCACACATTGTGAGGTCAGTTTTCCAGAGGCTCAACCGATCAGAATAATTATCAGGCAGCGCTTTGAATGACGGTGCTAATTTGTTTGGAGTGTTTTTGAAATGACATCAGTTCTGGGCCGGATCAGAGCGAGGAGCGTTAAAGACACCTGTCAAACGCTTTGGCTAATGTTTCTGTTCTGACCACATGAGAACAAGCTCATCAGTCTCTGTGATCCAGAGCCTCGACGAGATGCGACTCCAGAAACAGAAACAGGTAACGTGAGACACCACAGCATCTTTAATCCAATCCCAGAGCTTTTAAACCATCACTCCTGTCCTGTCCTGTCAAAGGAATAAAACCAGAGCTGAAGTCATGCACTCACACTCATATCGCTCCAAACCCGAATGCTGTTGTTTGTTCTGAGGAACAGCAAGGGAAAAACATTCATTATCAAGAACCTTCTTTTGCTACAAAGAACCTTTTTGTGAAACAGAAAGGTTCTTCAGATGTTAGAGGTTAAACTTTATTTAAACAGGGAGTCATCTCAATTATCACCAGTAAAGTATGGAGCACCACAAGGATCTGTCCTAGGTCCTCTGCTATTTTCAATATACATGTTGCCCCTTGGAAATATTATTAGAAAATACGGGATTAGTTTCCATTGTTATGCTGACGATACTTTGCAACGATTTGTATCATGAAAAGCGCGATACAAATAAACTTGAATTGAACTGAAAATGTTCATGGAACCATTTAGACAAAAAAAAAAAAAAAAAAAGTTCTTCTATGGCATCGCTGTGAAGCACCTTTATTTTTAAGAGTGCATATGCCTCATGCGCTATTATTATTTACCTGTTTCTGCTCCTCACACAGAATTACATGATTTCAGAAGGTTTGGAATATAATGCATGTGATTCATGTGGCCTGTTTGATAAAACAGCTCCGTCTGTTCGCTCACTCCTGACAGCAAAATGGATATATTTGTATGACTTTGACATTTACAGATGAAGAATATACCTGTGACATGTCAGTTGTGCACTGAAGAAAACAACGTCTCAAGTGCAAACAGCACAAATATATTCGCTGTTTTTCATGGTGGATCGATTTGATCCATGATCGACATTAAGGGCTGCTTAAGAATATGCGTGCACATCAAACGATCTTGACTCACTGAACCTCGATCAGATTAGATTGTGTGAACTTAAATTGTCGTTTATGGAACCGCTTTAGCCCCGAATGATTTGTTAGGTTATTTCAAATGAGGTTTTGGACTTTAATCCCTACTTTTCTTTATGAAACAGGCCTCAGTTGTTGAAAATAAGTGTTTTACACTGATTTTCTCTGCAAATGTTAGATGTGAATATTTATCCTTTTCCACATTTGTGTGACGAAATCTGAGTTTGGTGAGTCTGTTCTGCTGCACTTTTGAGCAGAAAGTTGGAAATTCTGACTTTCTAAGTCGACAGCATTCAGTCAGAGCCTTCGACCGAAAGGTCAAAGGTCAAGCCACTCTCACAAGGGTCAGAGGTCACGATTCGTTTGGGCTTAATGTGGTGTTACAGTAAAGAGATGACGAACATCAAGAGCAAAAAAGCTGTAGAAATCAACTACAGAGCACCATCATCTTCCGTCTGCAGCTAAACTATAAGAGAACGGGAAATCACTTCTAACGCTGATTAGCGCAGAGGAAATGAGAAGCAAAGAGCAGCGCTGTCTCGTTACATTCATCTCGCTCATTTGCATTTGTGACCGCAGGCATCCGCAGCTGCTTTTACGGTAATGAATATTCCTGCATCGAGAGAAATAGATCATCGGCTACGGCAAATCAAACAAAGAACAGTCGTGATTCTGAAACATGAATGTTTTATACAAGCTTTATTTACAACTTGAATAACAACTGTACAGTTTTGCAGCGTTGGAAGCAGATTCATCAACAGAGTGAGAATGGAGACACATTATGAAACGCATCTAACCGGTTCCTACAGCCGCGCACACATACAGTATGTACATATTGTATACAAGCAATATAAAACTTGGCAAATGGAACGAATATTTGCTACTTCAGACGAATGTTCAATCGCACAGGTCACGACTGAAGCACTGATCCAGTGTTTCTCTGCTCATGGACGGTTGTGTTTAACCTCTGAACTCATGAGAAACGCATTCAATCGCCTGTTAAAAACCACACAAGAACACTGCTGGAGTAATAAAATATATACCGATCGTCACGCAGACATGTCTCGTCCAGCAATCGTTGTGCGTTATTACATGAATATTTAGTAACAGCTGATGAAGAAAAGCAGCAGAGCAGGTTTAAATGTCAGAATATGTACTGCTGCGGTTTGTAACATTGTGTCAGAATCATCATCATCAAAGCACTTACTGATTTAGTATAAAAGAAACAGAAGGAGCGGAAGCAACACTGTCATGCTCACACTGATTCTACTGAAACACGTCCAGCATCCAGACGCTGAAGAAAGAATCGATACAACGGCTGATGAAGCAGGTATGATGAGGCTCGTTTGTTCATAGACTACAGAAAATACTGAATCACTCCACAATGATGCGACTAAAATGAAAATATGTCAGAGTTCATTCGTCTTTAAAGCATAAAAGTCACAGCCGCGCGTCCAGTGGCCGAACTCTCGCTGATAGCATGATTGACAGGCGCCGGCCCCACCCACTTCTGATCGGGAGGACAGCGGTTAGCAATCTGGGTTAGTTAGTGTGCAGCGATGGGTTAAACTCAGCAGCATGAGCTCAAATCACACTCAGTCATGCAGCCCCGCCCCCGATGGCATGCAGCCCCGCCCCCTGCCGCTCACGCTTTAACGTCACTGTGAAAGAGAGAGATTGACAGGTGTCAGTCAGTGATTGACAGCAGCGGTGAGTCTGTATTAAGGCATTGGGAAGGAATCAACAAAACAAGCAACAAGAAGCACTCAATCGCTGGAAGAAATGAAGGAGCAACGCGCGATTAAATAAACATCATGTTTGGTGCAACATTCTTTCTTTCAATGCATGGATATTAATGAGAATAAAGAGGACAGATTCAAGAATGAAGAGGGAACAGCAGCTTAGACCAGCCTAAGAGCAAATAAAACACTGTGTGTCAGTAACAACCCTTAAAATACTGCAAAGCCTCCTTTAAAAAGCATCCGACAGGAACGGACGTCTGGAGTGTGTTCATTCATTAATGTTGATAGGTTAAAGTGGGCGTGTCCGGATACCCAGATTGGTCAGATCAGTGGAGAGGAGAAGTATATTAAGACAGCGAGGATGGGGTGGGTGGGTGGGTGGAGTCGGGGCGTCCTGATTGGCTGTGGTGAGGGTTGCCGTGGCGACGCTCTACCTGGCTGCGGTGGGCTGCACATGGCCCGGATATGCACGGCGGGTGCTGGTGGCCTGCCTCTGCCGCGCTAAGAAAGACTGACCCGAACCCGTGCTGGCCAGCCGGTCCTCAGCCGCCTTCTTCTGCATCGCCATCCCCTGAACACACACACACAGAGATCATGATTTAACCCTTCATATCCGTCAAAGACACACTAGAACAGACAAACTGCAGCTCTCTCTATTACTGTGCTTAGTGAAACTACACTGCCTAGTGTACACTACACCTGTACTAGAGTTGTCAATAAGGCACTGAGTTTCCTTTGCATTGCAAAGATGAATTTTGTTGATACTGATTTCATTTGCCTGGCAAGAGACCAAATGTCTTATTATTAAAATTGACTGATTAAAGGGTTACTCCACCCCAAAATGAAAATTTTGTCATTAATCACTTACCCCCATGTCGTTCCAAACCTGTAAAAGCTTTGTTCGTCTTCGGAACACAATTTAAGATATTTTAGATGAAAACTGGGAGGCTTGTGACTGTCCCATTGACTGCCAAGTAATTACCACTCTCAAGACACAGAAAAGTATGAAAAACATCGTCAGGATAGTCCATCTGCCATCAGTGGTTCAATCTGAATATTATGATGCGACGAGAATACTTTTTGTACACAAAGAAAATAAAAATAATGACTTTATTCAACAATTTGTCTCCTCTCTGTCTCAGCGTAGTGCCATTTTGGAGATTATCCACTGAACGCAAGCAGCGTACGCTCTTCTGTATCAGTCGCAACACAAGGATACGCTATTTTCATTTAAATCAAAGTGTAAATACACGTAGAATACGTATCCTTGTGTTGCGGCTGATACAGAAAGGCGTACGCTGCTTGCGTTCAGTGGATAAACTCCAAAGTGTTGCTACGCTGACACATATTCAGATTGAACCACTGATGGCAGATGGACTATCCTGACGATGTTTTTCATACTTTTCTGTGTCTTGAGAGTGGTAATTACTTGGCAGTCAATGGGACAGTCACAAACCTCCCGGTTTTCATCTAAAATATCTTAAATTGTGTTCCGAACACGAACGAAGCTTTTACGGGTTTGGAACGACATGGGGGTAAGTGATTAATGACAAAATTTTCATTTTGGGGTGGAGTAACCCTTTAAATGTAAGAATTTGACTCAAAAGATGATGCACACTTGGCCAGAGGAGAACTGTCCCCCTGACTGAGCCTGGTTTCTCCCAAGGTTTTTTTCTCCATTCTGTCACAGAGGGAGTTTTGGTTCTGGCTTGCTCAGTTGGGGACACTTAATTTCTAACGATTATCATCAATTTGATTTCATAGATACTATTTAAACTAAACTGAGCTAGACAATGACATCTCTGAATTCAATAATGAAATGCCTTTAACTGAAAATTGAGTATTTAATCTTACTATTATACATTACTGACACTCTATCCTCCAATTTGATACTGTTAAGTGCTTTGACACAATCTGTTTGGGCATCAGAGGAACCACACATATAGGAGGATGCCATTCGGGGGTGGTCCCCCTGACTTGTCGGGTCCCCCAAGGCTCTATTTTGGCCCCTTTATTGTTTTCTCTATATATGCTTCCTTTAGGCTCTATTTTTGAAAAGAATGGCTTCTACTATCATTACTATGCAGACGATACTCAACTTTATTTGCCCCTGAAGCACAAAAATGGCTTAGACTCCCTCTGTGCCTGTCTTTCTGCTGTCAAAGCCTGGATGTCTTTAAATTTTTAAAATCTAAATGAAAGTAAAACATTGTGTTTGGCTCTTCTGAAGTCCCAAACATTTCTCATTTAAATTCTGGTGCTTTATCTTCTTAAGTTAAATCATGTGTAAAAAAAACATGTTTTTTTTGAAGCCAGCTTCTGCACCTGAACACAGCACGAGGACTCATCTTCTTTGATTGACCCTTGCGAGGCCTGTTCGAAGTGGAACCTGTTTTGGAAAACCTCTATATGACACTGGCCACTGTACTGTAACTCAGTTTCAGGGTGTTACCGAACTTCTTATAGCCTAGGCCAGGGGTCGGCAACATACGGCACGCATGCCAACAGTGGCACGCAGAGGGATAATCGCTGGCACGCGAGCAATAGGGAAAACTGCATACTGACGTACATTTTGATGTAATAAATTCTCAGTTACATAGCCTGTTAAGAGCTATAAATACTATTAAAGTGTGAGAATTAACTTGTGCTAGTATACGGATGCACACGCGACTGCTGCACATACTAACTAGGCGCTTCAGAATCAGATCAAATCCTCAGCGGTCAGCGCTCGTCAATGTCAAAATGACTGAGATAGCCAATCAAATCAAAGTAGGCGGAGTTTACTGTTCACAGATGCTGAGCGTGAAGCGTCAGTTTAACATTGAAAGAGAGCGAGGTAAGATGAAGCTTGCAAATCATTTAATATTTGTCATCTGTTTTACGATAGAAATGTTAAATGACCGACAGCTATATCCAGTGATGCAAACTACTCAATTTTTCTCAAATTTTGCCATTTTGAGAGAGAGAGAGAGAGAGAGAGAGAGAGAGAGAGAGAGAGAGAGAGAGAGAGATGTGTGAATTGCCTGCGTCTGTCTCTACAAACAATGAAGCTTTAACAATGAGTTTAGTTACTTAAAAAACAGCGATTTTACCCCCTTGTTGCTGAGAAATATAATGTAGAGATTCAGTATCGATTAATAAAAGTTGCGTGGCAGTGCTGACAAGAAGTTTATGAGCTTCTGAATGTTACTTTTTGCACACCACAATCTCCAATCTCTGTGTGTGAGTGGTGTGTGTGCGCGCGCATCTATTCAAGCAGCGTATTAATTTATAACGGTGATTAAACTGAACGATTTTAATGCATTGGCCTTGTCACACACACACACATACAGTGGTGTTCAGTATGGCCACACTGTATATCTGCTATTCAAGAAACTTTTGAAAAGTTTAAAAAAAATTTATGAAAATAAAATCTCAAGAAGCTATTTGCATGAAAATCAAATATTGTTTTTTTTAAATGTTTATGTACTGTATAAATAAAGAATGTATTAATTTCTCTCTGAACACAAGATATTTTGAAGAATGTGGAAAACCAAACAGTAGGTCCACAGTGACTTACATAGTATTTTTTCCTTTATCAAATTCAATGTGGACCAGCAACTGTTTGATTACCCACATTCTTCAAAATATCTTCTTTTGTGCTCAGAGAGAAATTAATACAGGTTTGGGACAACATGTGAGTGAGTAAATAATGACAGAAATTAAATTTTAGGGTGAACTATCCCTCTAATGACAGTCGACAGCATGTTCTTTAGTTCTGTCCCTTTAAGACTTGCACGCATCTAATATACAGGCACGTATCCGTTTATCTCTCATCTGTTTACTTTCATTTTAGACATAACCAACTGAGTCTATATGTAAACCCCGTGTGTTCTGACAATATTAGCGCAAAAGATAACTTAGCTCAGTAATCAGGTGCTGTTAAACAGGATTTTTAGTACGCGTACTTCTGGTGTATGCGCTCAGAAAAAGTACACGTCAGACCAGCTTGCGAATGAAACATTTAACTGGCAAGGCTTGTACGCAAATAATGTACTTTTGTGATCGAGAATAAGTGCAGTGTCCTGTCAGAGTAACTCTACCGCTGTATGTCGTGTTGTACAGTACATAGAGACGACGGCGCCAGAACTGCGGCTGATAGAATGTGCGCTGTAGCACGATACTACGATATTTCTTCAAAAGCAGATCGTGGAGACATTTTTATCGTCCACGATCAAAAATCATCATATTGAACACCCCTACAAGATACACAAATTTGTATGGTCCTGTCAAGCAGACAACAACATGAACATGATGAATAGGACATGTGGCTTTGCATGGTTAAACGACGTATAGCTGTTTTCACTTAGGGTGTACTGACTTTTGTTGCCAGCTATTTTGACAATAATGGCTGTGTGTTGAGTTATTTTCAGAGGACAGTAAATCTACACTGCTATACATGTTGCACATTGACTACTCTAAAATATATCCAAGTTTCATTTCTATAGTATTGTCCCTTGAGAAGATATACTAAAATGATTGCTGAAATGTGAGGGGTGTACTCACTTTTGTGAGATACTGTAGTTGTCAAATCAAGTTTTTACCAACTTAGAGGGCTGGCTAAAGTGAAGATTTTCTTTTCTTTTAAGTACTTTAAAACTGCAATTCATGCTTTTATTTCTTCTAGAATTGATTATTGTAATACCCTGTATCTGGGAATAAACAATACTTCATTATCCAGATTACAAATGGACCAAAATGCGGTTGCACGACTCTTAACCGGTGTCTAGAGTTGGGTAACGAAAACCGGTTCCATTTTAGAACCGGTTCCAAATTTCCAAGAACCGGGTATTCGATAAGGCGCGTGCATTTTGATTCTGCTTAACGATTCCTGCGTTCGCATTTTAAAGTGATTTAAAATGATTTAATTGCAGGAAAGGAAAGAACTTGCGCCTTGTTTGAATGAAACGTGCAGCGCACACGTAGCACAGAGAACAGCGGTCGCGGTGCAGGTTCCCAGTTTGCATCCATTCTCAAACCGTTCCATGCATTTCCACTGTAGAAAAGGTTGTTCCGGGCCAGAACTGACTTCTTTCATATTTATCGACCATTATGCAGAAAACTACATCAGTATATCATAAAGACAGCCGTTTTTGTCTAAAGTGAATATAAAAAGATGAGAAAGAAAACGCACGTGTACAGTATTTTTAGATCTGTGTGCGTTCGGAGTTAAAGAGACAGCAGCCTAATAAACACACTACCTGTCATTAACGTTAATCAAAGAACAAAAGAAAATCATTCACTGATCTTGACTGAATATATTTAATAACTTATGAAAAGAAAACTATGTAGTGTTTTTAAACTTTTAATTACAGTTTCTGTACCTGAAATTTGGCTCAGTTGTATTTTTGTTTATTTATGCTATTGCTAATTGATTTGTTTGTTCCTATTTTATTACTGACTGTTTACTTGTCTTTAACACTTTAATATTTGAAATTTATATTAATCTAGTTGTTTTTGCTGTGGTATTTTTGTTAAAAGCATAGGCAAAATTCCTCTTGCAGTGTTCTGAAGGCTGCTGATTTTTGCTGGTGTTATTCAGCTGCAACAGAATGCTTCGTAAAAAAGACAGAATAAATGTTTGACATCTTAAATGTTTGACATCTTAAATGTTTGACAATTTTTTTTTATTGGATTTTTTTTTTTTTTATCTTATTGGAATCGAAACTAGGAATCGAAAAGCAGAATCGGAATCGATAAAATTCAAACTATACCCAACCCTGCAGTCTGCAAATGCGAACATATTACTCCTGTTTTAATGTCTTTACACTGGCTCCCAGTCCGCTTTGGAATTGATTTTAAAGTGCTTCGGCTTGTTTTTAAGTGTTTAAATGGCCTTGGTTTAAATGGTTTATTTATAAATAAACTGAGACTCATTTCTCAATACATACTGATTCTGAATATTTGAAAGAGTTAAATACTTTTGTTTGCAGTATCCATAAACATTCTCTCTGACAGTCAGTTGTGACACCGCAGTGTGTGTGTTTGAATAAAATAAGTATGCAGTCTGTCACACTGCTTGTTCATTACTACACAAGCAGTACGTGACTCCGTGAACTCGTCCTCTGCATGTGCTGCGAGTTTAACATGCATGAGATGTGTCTGTAAACCTGTTGTGACAAAAACGTAAAGATCTTCCGGCAGTTTTTTACCAAAGTAAAAGCCTGAGATTATAATATGGTGACAGCACTATCCCTAACCATAAGCTAACATCAGAAGGGTTTATTCAGACAGCTAGAGGAGAGGCAGGGCTCAAGTGCAGTGTAAGGTCATGTTCTCATGTTCTCGTGACAGTGCTGATACGCACCATGTTGTACCAGGCAGATACGATCAGTTTCTCCTCCTGGTCTCTCTGAGACTTCGTCTTGTCATACTCCCTCTGCACACAGAAACACAGTACAGTCACATGACCGAGTGTGTGTGAGTGTGTATGTATGAGTGTGACTGTATGAGTATGTGTGTCTATGAGTGTGTGTGTGTGTGTCTATGACTGTGACTGTGTGTGTGTGTGTGTGTGTGTGTGTGTGTCTATGAGTGTGACTGTGTGTGTGTGTGTGTGTGTCTATGAGTGTGACTGTGTGTGTGTGTGTCTATGAGTGTGACTGTGTGTGTCTATGAGTGTGACTGTGTGTGTGTGTGTGTCTATGAGTGTGACTGTGTGTGTGTGTGAGTGTGTGCGCACTTGTACAGCTATCTTTGTGAGGGCCGGTTTGAGTTTTAGACCATTGAAGTGAGGACAAATTTGTAAAGTGGGGACATGTTGGCTGGTGAGAGCCCTTTAAAGGCCTGTTTGAGGGACAAGACTTGGTTTTAGGGATCAGGTTATAATTGGGTAAAGGTTAGGTTTAGTGTAAAGGTTTGGGTGAGGCACTTAGTTCTGATGGGTAGCTTTAGGGTTAGGAGGTAGAGACTGTACTGTGCCAATAAATGTACTCACAAAGATGTACAGAGGTGTGTGTGTGCTTCTGGAGTTCAGATGAGTGTGTGTGTGTGTGTGTGTGTGTGTGTGTGTGTGTGTGTGTGTGTGTGTGAGAGAGAGAGTGCGCATGCGAGAGTGTGTGTGTGTATGTGACCTCGAGTGAGTGAATCATCCTCTCTCGCTCATGCAGCTGGTTCTTCAGAGCCTGAACCTCAGGAGCAGAACCCTGATTCTGTTTGGGGTCCAGCGTACGAATGACCTGCACACAGAAACACAGACACATAATCAACAGAAACAGAAATATCACACACGCACACGCAGAAGAGTGTGTCAGACGTACGCTCTTGGCTTTCTCCAGGTATTTCTTGTATCTCTCCTCCATCTGTTTCATATCTTCATCCTTCCTCTTCAGTGCGTCCTCCAGCTCTTCAATCCTCTGAACTGAAACCAATCAACAAGCTCTCGTTTAACCACAATCTGCACACACACACACACGTACACAAAACACACACTCACAGACACACAAAACACACACTCACACTCTCTCACACACACATGCACAAGCGCACAAAACACTCACACTCACATACACACACACAAAACATACACTCTCACTCACTCACACACACACACACACACACTCTCTCTCTCTCTCTCACACACACTCTCACTCACACACACACGTTTCCATGTATGATTCTCAGTGAGTCTCACCGCTGGAAGTGTGATTGTTCTCCAGCTCTTCAATCGCTGCGCTCTTCTTCTGAAGCTCGTTAGTGGCATCCCTTAATTTGTCCCTGCAGACAAGAACAATCATCTGTGACCCTGAAGCACAAAACCAGTCATAAGTAGCACAGGTATATTTGTAGCAATAGCCAACAATACATTGTATGGGTCAAAATTATTCATTTTTCTTTTATGCCAAAAATCATTAGGATATTAAGATTATGTTCCATGAAGATATTTTGTAAATTTCCTACCGTAAATATATCACAACTTAATTTTTGATTAGTAATATGCATTGCTAAGAACTTCATTTGGACAACTTTAAAGGTGATTTTCTCAATATTTAGATTTTTTTGCTCCCTCAGATTCCAGATTTTCAAATAGTTGTATCTCAGACAAATATTGTCCTATCCTAACAAACCATACATCAATGGAAAGATTATTTATTCAGCTTCAGATGATGTATAAATCTCAATTTCAAATAAATTGACTGGTTTTGTGGTCCAGGGACACATATTCTCTGTTATTCATGTCATTCGTGAGTCTCAGTGACATCAGAGTGATTTTCTGCTGATACTCACAGATGTTCCTGACACTTCCTCTTCATCAGGAGCGTCTGGAGCAGAAGAAGAAGCAGAGATGTTAGAGTTCATCCAGCGCGCGCGCACACACGCACACACACACACACACACACACACACACACACACACACACACACACAGGCGTCACGATGCATTAATGCTCATGTGAAGCACTGCAGTGCCTCCTGCTGGACACCAGCGGAACACAACCACACGCCGCCCTACACAGTGTGCACTTCTGAGGGTGCTGGACAGGGTTATGGGGCACTGCTCATGATGTGTTAGTGTGACAGTGTCCAGCAGAGGACGCCGAGGAGCTCGTCCACAATCACACAACAACACAAAACACCATCAGCAAATCAACAATCACCACCAGAGCAAATAAATGAACAAACACCGTCTAATGATTCACATGAACACTACAGGAATATAGATATCAGTGTGATAAAACACTGCTACAGATACAACTATCAACAACTGACCAGCCTTATATTAATATAATTGAGATACTAATAGTTTTATTAATATATTCAATTAGTTTTTATTTTGATTTTTGTTACAATTTTTGTAATTTTGTGGTGTGTTTCTGTCATTTTTAGTAGTCCATATAGTTTGTCAATTTTTATTTCAGCTTCAGTTTTAGTTATTTTAGTACAAGTTAAACTAAATTAAATCAATAAATATTGCTTGGAAACTAATGGAACTTTTTTTTAAAAAATATTTGATTTCAGTTAACGTTTATTTTATTTCAAGTAACAAAATGTTTTTAAATGGTTTCAGTTTTAGTTAACTAATAACCCACAACTGACTAGTGGGTTAGTGAGATCGACTAGTGAATTTATGCAGATGTTTTTGTGTGAACTGTTCCAGTTATGTGTAGTTTTATGAGGACCGTTTTCAGCAATAAACATGCATGTCTGGTGAACATCAACCTAAACCAGCCTTAAACAGCTTGACCAGTTAGACCAGTTGCTCAGATAACCTGCTGTCTAGTCTACTGTGGAGTTACTTATTTTAAACACCTCTTAGAGGACAACACGGTCAATATAACTTTACTCTTTAAAATTTATATTGGATTATATTGAATATCTGTGAGTTTTAGACTTGACAGAATGCACTGTTGTTATGCAAAACTATTAATGTTCTGATTCTAATGAGCAAAACTGAATTTGTGAAAAAAAAAATATATATATAACGCCCATTCAAACAAGATATTCAGTGACTGACAATCAAACTCCAGTGTGATTGAGAGTGCAGGACGATTCAAAAGCACATCAGATCAACATTAATGCGTCTTCATCCATCAGAGCAGCATCATCTTCAATCAGCATTCACCAAACTCCCATCTCATTCAACAATAAACCCAGCAGAAACAGTCCAGTAATCAGCAGACGGATCATGATCATCAGCTGCAGGAGGAACTGTGTGTGTGTGTGTGTGTGTGTGTGTGTGTGTGTGTGTGCTTTGAGCTGCGCATGCCATCCAGCCCAAAACGATCACAGAGCTGCATGATGCCTGACTGTACTTACAGCAGACCGAGAGAGATTTGATGCACAGACAGAAGAGAGCAGAGCCTGTTACCAACGACACACAGACGGATGACGGTCAGACTAAAGTAACGGACACACACTTCTGATGATGATGATGATGATGATGATGATGATGAAGGCATCACCCTCCGCACGCAGCCGGCTGGACGACCGATGGCATGCCTGGATCATGCTACATCATGAGCGACATCACAGAAACATGTTAGTAAAGACACGATCACGCCACAGAGACGAGCGTCAGGGTTAGTCAGATCTAAAGGGGTCATGACATGAGAAATCAAATTTGCCTTGATCTTTTGAGGTCTTTGTACCATTAAAACATCCTGCAAGTATCTTAAACGTCCTCCTCGTTATAAACAAAGCATTTATTTAATCGAGCTCAGAAAATGGTTCGTTTGGATCCGAGGTGCAGGGTGACGTCACAGGGGCACAAACATTTACATAAACACGCCTCCAGACCAAGACACATCTTCTTTAGTCTCTTATAGGAGGCACGAGGAAGAATTTTTCATCCAATACTGTTATCATTTTCAAAGTCGAGGTTGTTTGGAGCATGGGGGTCACATGACTTGGTTAAAATTTTCTGTGCTTGTTAAGTGAGTTTGACCTAAAGCCAACACGTCTGCCCCATGGGGCTGGACATTCAGAAAATGTATAAAGTACACATTAATTAATCTTATTTTTTCAGCAAAAAAAGCAATACAACTGCTAGTATTAATTGTGATCTTATGATGCTGAAAAAGAAAATTAAGTCATATGTTGTTCGTGTTGTTTTTGGGGGGGGTTTGGCATTCCCCCTTGGTAGTTATGGGGGGTGTAGAAATCACAGAAAATACACAGTAATCACAGAAATCAGATAAAATACAAGGAGCCCCTTGATAAAAAAAAAAAAAAAATCTTTCCAAGAAGTGGGGTGGAGGGTGGATGGAGGTTATAAATCGCATCAAGGAGAGTGGATCCCCCTCAGCAGAAATCGCATTCCGGGGCCCGGGGCCCTTAGGAAAGAGCCATATAGGCCTTCCTGGGCCCCCTGTACACAGTCCCCTTTATTTATTTTGAGTTTAAAAATTGTGCAAATGTTAATATTTCCATGTAAAACAGATACTATTACATTTAGTTGACTACATCTTTGGATTTTTAACTATATTTGTCTCTTGCAGGGTTTCACACAGCTCATTTCATGATAGAACAGGGGTGTCCAATCCTGCTCCTATAGGGCCACCATCCTGCAGCGTTTAGCATCAGACACATCTGAAAAATCTGACAAAAGTCTTCAGGATTACATAAAAAATATATATATTTTGTTACATAAATTACATTATATGATTGTTTAGAGATGGAGCTACACCGTGCAGGACAGTGGGCCTCAAGGGTTGGAATTGCTCACCCCTGAGAATGAAGATGAGACAGTTCAGAAATGTAAAAATACAAGAAATGTCTGTCTCAAATTTAGGACACTTAGAGATGTTGTACATGCAGCATATTTTGATTATTATTTATTTGTTTGCATCAAACAAATCGTAGAATTATTGATGACGTCGGCTGTTTTTTTACACCCTAATAGGGCAACGTATCCTGGGAGGTACTACTCATAAAATCCAAAATATATCAAATATTACAAAAATCCCAGATGATATAAAAAGTGACATGAAATGACTTTTTGCTGATCATGTTTTAGGGTTAAGCAGCTCATTCTGGTAAGGGACAGATATCAGAAGGAGCCCAGCGTAAGGAACAAGTGGAGAGTTTATTTTTAATGGCGGTCCGGATCGTGTCGAGGATTTTGTTTTGTAATCGAGGCACAGTGTCATGGAGAGTCACAAAGAAACATCTGGTGAAAGATGAAGCGGAACTCGATCTGACTGCAGCTGCATCACAAACCGTAAGTACATGATTTCATAACGCTTTGTCTGGAAATGACCGTTTTATTTTGATTATATTGTCAAAACACTCACGATAGTGAGGGGTGTTGATACTGTTTCCTATGCAGGGACGTTAGCCAATCATAACAACTGATTACTGACAAGCCTTAAAGGACACGCCCCTTAAAAACAGGTTGTTTTAGAGAGAGGGTCGGAAAGAGGGTTGAAAATCATTTTTCCATGTATTTATTTTAGTTTTTTTTGTGTGCAAAAAACTTCATTAACATTATAAGTAAACCTCAAGGAACATGTTAAAATAATTTAAAAATCCATGTCATGTTCCCTTTAAATGTGCTGTGTCGACGGAGAGCAAACATCATGATAAACACTGTGTCCATCATGCTGGAGGAAGAAGGAGCACAGCGCCAATGAACCTGCGACTGTGCTTCTGCCCATCATACAGGACATTAAAGTCCAATGCTAACATGCGAGAAGAGCTTGTGTGTGTCACAGATCATGTGAACGTGTGTCAAAGACGCTGGGCTGATGAAGAACAGATGCTATGATCACGCTCAAGCTCTGCGTGAATCCTGAAGATCACGTGAACAAACAAACACGCTCTGCTCTAAACAGATGTTCAGAGGATCTGCTGGTGATCTTTAACTCATCTCTCTGCGCCGCTGCTGGATGTTTCTGTACAGGATGGACAGCTATATCTGATGGCTCATTACCTTTCAATCTAAATGATTACATTAATTATCGAATCACATATCACCAATGCGTTTTATCGCACGTCACATTTCGTCTCTATTTGGACTGGAGTGCAAATCTACTGGCATCTTATGATCCGATCCAATTCTGGAATCACCACCCAATTCCAAAACTATTCTTGATCTACAAAGTCTTAATAATAAATGAGTTTACTGACTTATAAACTCATGACTTATATTAATGAGTTTACTGTTTACATTCATTCCACATCATAAAATCATTCAGAGATGCAAGTGTGTTTAAACAAGCTTTTTCCTCCCACCGCTGATATGAGCAGCGCATGTTTATAGGACTCCTCTCGTTTGTGAATATCTGCTGCTTTGGTCACTTTAGGAATTGTTTTGCTGACAGAGTGAAAATAGTCAGATGGTCAGATGGTGTGTGTGTGTGTGTGTGGATGTGAATTTGTGTTTCTGAACAGCGGTGATGAGCTGTGATCTCCATCACATTCAGATCAACAGCGCGACTGCAGTGTGATGAAAGGCTGGACTCACATCATCTGCTTTGGATCCGTGTTCCTGAAGAGACTTCTGCAGCTCCTCCACCTGAGACTGACCCTCCAGCAGCCTCTGATTCATCAGCCTAACACA
>CM077222.1:487500-495000 GCA_039654775.1 Spinibarbus caldwelli | reverse complement strand
TTCTGGAATTGTAATTGATTTTCGATTCCCAACCCTAATCGACACACACACACACACACACACACACACACACACACACAGACACACACAGACACACACAGACACACACACACACACACACACACACACACACACACACACACACACACACAGACACACTCTCACACACATTCCTACACTTCTGCTAATGAAGCGCATCACGAGCTGGTTGCTGATTGTGAGTGTAAAGCGCCTGGTCCCAGATCAGCCCTCAGATGGTGACCCCTGACCCCAGGGTGGTCTTCGCTCCTCACCTGAAGGTCTCCTCCTGCAGCTGCTCCAGCTGCGTCTGAAGCTGCAGGTGTCTGCGTCCTGCCGGACTGTTCAGATCCTCGATGGAGTCCGACTGGTTGAGCCGCTCCATCAGCACCTGGTTTTCAGCCAGAAGACTGCTCTTCTCCTCCTGAAGCGCCGCCACCTTCAGCACAGACCACAGAGAGTCAGTGAGTGTGTGTGTGTGTGTGTGTCAGTACTGATGACAGTGGATGTGCTGCTTATAGAAACACCAGACGTTTCTCAATCAGAGTTTATTACTGAAAACCAGCCTCGAGTCAATAATTCAATATATTTAAAGGAAAAGTTCACCCAAAAATTTACCCTCAGTTCATCCAAGATTAGGATGAGTTTGTTTCTTCATCAGATTTGTAGAAATGTGTCTCTGCATCAGTGTCTCAGCAATGGATGCTCTGCAGTGAATGGGTGCCGTCAGAATGAGAGTTCAAACAGCTGATAAAAACATCACAATAATCCACAAGTAATCCACAGCACTCCAGTCCATCAGTTAACATCTGGAGAAGACAAAAGCTGAAACAAATCCATCAAGACGTTTTTAACTCAAATGCGAGTCCATAATCCATAATAAGGATTCCTCCAGTGAAAAAGTGCATCTCCTGTTGTCTCACATCAAAATTCAGCCACATATTTGTTTAGAGCCGTTTTGGACTGTTATGTTAACTGATGGACTGGAGTGATGTGGATTACTTGTGGATTATTGTGATGTTTTTATCAGCTGTTTGGACTCTCATTCTGACGGCACCCATTCACTGCAGAGACTCCATTGCTGAGACACTGATGCAGTGACACATTTCTACAAACCTGATGAAGAAACAAACTCATCCTGATCTCTGATGAACTGAGGGTGAGAACTAGGGGTGACCCCGAATAGTCGAAGATTCGATGCTTCGATAGGAGGAGCCTGATTCGACTCTCAATCTCACAGTTGAGTATTTGCGTTATGATTGTGCCATTTTGGCTATATGGGGGTGCTCAGTGTCTGCTTTCACAAAGAACTACCAGTTTTCTCCCAATAAGTTAATATACAGCCTATTAAGATAATGCTGTAAATAAGAATCTGAAAAATAAATAAGCTTTAGATAAATATTTTAACGTGCGTGAATAAATCCAACCACCCCTATAGATTTAAGTTTCACTTTCCATAATTCGTGACCGACAGTGGAGCATCTTGGCGGCAGGGATTTAAATCTTTAACAAGACTCAAACTGACACAGACAGAGTGAAAGACTGGATCAGGTAGGGTACAAGTGATTTCAAAATATTTCAGCTGGTTTATATACATCGTGTATTATTTATCTCGTATAAGATGCATTTGGTTGAGTTGCGGTAAAGCGCTTCATTGTAGTAGGCTACATCTCGTCAGTGCGCAGTGCGAGCAGGACACACAACAATGCAGAATATTAATAACTATGATTGGGACTGTCATATACATAACATTATAACGAGAACACTATTATAATAAAACGCTGTGAATTTTTAGAGTTTAGTTGCTGTGTTTCTGCACGTTGTTGCGTGAAGAACACGTCCACAAAAGGAGTTCATTCAGAGCCGCGCAGACACGTTCATGCATTCAGGGCATTTTGTGCAGATAGCCTATAAGCCGTGATATTAACGTTATATTGTATAAATAACGAAGCGTATTCTATATGAGATAAACGATGAGTTGATTAAAAACCTGCTATCAAATGCTTCATTCTACTGATCTCTAGCGCGCGCAGCTCAAAACAGAAATGCAGAACATTAATAACTACTGTCATATACATAACGTTATAATGAGAGCACTATTGTAAAAAATATTGTGAATTCTTTGGGTTTTGCTGACGTTTAATGTTAACTATCTTTTAATCAAAACATAGAACATTATTTTTGTATCTGCGAGGCGTCCGTTACACGTTAACGTCAGTAATTATGACTGTTTAATGTCTGACTTGACTCTTGGTAATGTATTTAGCCCCGCCCCCAAACATATGATTCGACTATCAGTCAACTATCAGCATGATTCAAAAATTCTGATTCAACTATGAAAATCCTTAGGCGAGGACACCCCTAGTGAAAACATTTGCAGCACATTTGCATTTTTGGCTGAACTATTTTTAAAAAAAAACACTTCAATATTCAGTTGCTAGTAAGTGAAATTAATTAATAAATTAGGACATTCTCGAAATGGATCTAAATGCTTAAAGCAGACATACAGATGAATGTATTAAACTCATATGTATATAATCAATAACAAATCAATCATAGTTTCACAGGTGCATCATGCGGCGGTCTGACTCTACACTCAAGCGAAGCTGCGGTCGCATGTTCAGACGGACACGAGTCATGAGGACGCTCCTGCGCACTGAACTCTGGGTAGTTTTGCTGCAGTGTATACAGATATCAAGCTATGCAGTCAGCTGATTGGCCTATGGTGGCATCTACTGTTGCCGTGGGAACCATAGGGCCAGGTCACACAGGGAGGAGTGAGGATTAGTCTACAGGGTGACGGCACTGAACACACACACACTATAACACATACACACACATTATAACACACACACACTATAATAACACACACACACACACACAGATACACACGCACTCACACACACTCACATACACACTATAATCACACACACACACACACACAGACACACTATAATAACACACACACACACACACTACAGGTGCATCTCAATAAATTAGAATGTCATGGAAAAGTTCATTTATTTCAGTAAATCAACTCAAATTGTGAAACTCGTGTATTAAATAAATTCAATGCACACAGACTGAAGTAGTTTAAGTCTTTGGTTCTTTTAATTGTGATGATTTTGGCTCACATTTAACAAAAACCCACCAATTCACTATCTCAACAAATTAGAATACTTCATAAGACCATTAAAAAAAAACATTTTTAGTGAATTGTTGGCCTTCTGGAAAGTATGTTAATTTACTGTATACGTACTCAATACTTGGTAGGGGCTCCTTTTGCTTTAATTACTGCCTCAATTCGGCGTGGCATGGAGGTGATCAGTTTGTGGCACTGCTGAGGTGGTATGGAAGCCCAGGTTTCTTTGACAGTGGCCTTCAGCTCATCTGCATTTTTTGGTCTCTTGTTTCTCATTTTCCTCTTGACAATACCCCATAGATTCTCTATGGGGTTCAGGTCTGGTGAGTTTGCTGGCCAGTGAAGCACACCAACACCATGGTCATTTAACCAACTTTTGCTGCTTTTGGCAGTGTGGGCAGGTGCCAAATCCTGCTGGAAAATGAAATCAGCATCTTTAAAAAGCTGGTCAGCAGAAGGAAGCATGAAGTGCTCCAAAATTTCTTGGTAAACGGGTGCAGTGACTTTGGTTTTCAAAAAACACAATGGACCAACACCAGCAGATGACATTGCACCCCAAATCATCACAGACTGTGGAAACTTAACACTGGACTTCAAGCAACTTGGGCTATGAGCTTCTCCACCCTTCCTCCAGACTCTAGGACCTTGGTTTCCAAATGAAATACAAAACTTGCTCTCACCTGAAAAGAGGACTTTGGACCACTGGGCAACAGTCCAGTTCTTCTTCTCCTTAGCCCAGGTAAGACGCCTCTGACGTTGTCTGTGGTTCAGGAGTGGCTTAACAAGAGGAATACGACAACTGTAGCCAAATTCCTTGACACGTCTGTGTGTGGTGGCTCTTGATGCCTTGACCCCAGCCTCAGTCCATTCCTTGTGAAGTTCACCCAAATTCTTGAATCCATTTTGCTTGACAATCCTCATAAGGCTGCGGTTCTCTCGGTTGGTTGTGCATCTTTTTCTTCCACACTTTTTCCTTCCACTCAACTTTCTGTTAACATGCTTGGATACAGCACTCTGTGAACAGCCAGCTTCTTTGGCAATGAATGTTTGTGGCTTACCCTCCTTGTGAAGGGTGTCAATGATTGTCTTCTGGACAACTGTCAGATCAGCAGTCTTCCCCATGATTGTGTAGCCTAGTGAACCAAACTGAGAGACCATTTTGAAGGCTCAGGAAACCTTTGCAGGTGTTTTGAGTTGATTAGCTGATTGGCATGTCACCATATTCTAATTTGTTGAGATAGTGAATTGGTGGGTTTTTGTTAAATGTGAGCCAAAATCATCACAATTAAAAGAACCAAAGACTTAAACTACTTCAGTCTGTGTGCATTGAATTTATTTAATACGAGTTTCACAATTTGAGTTGAATTACTGAAATAAATGAACTTTTCCACAACATTCTAATTTATTGAGATGCACCTGTATAATAACTATAATAACACACACACACACACACTCAGACACAGACTACAAGACACACCAGGATTATTATAGTTTTCCATATGCAATCTATATTTTTATTTCAGTTTACATTTTCTTTGCTTTAATGAAGTTATTTCTTGTTTCTTTAATTGTTATTCGTATGCCTTTTATCAGTTTATCTTGCTTCATAATGCAGCTAATCATGCAGAACTACTGCTCTATAGCACACAACACTTCATCAGTCACACTCAGAGCTGTGTGTATCAACTACATGATTGTGGTTTATTGTGTCTCATGGACCATTAAAGCGCTCATATTAAAAGCAGCACACCGGTCTTTTACTACTATAACATTTAAAAAAAAAAAACTAAATGTGTCAGACGGCCTCTTCCTGTTTAAGTGGGCCAGTGTTGATTGAAAATAAACTAAAGTCTTTGCAAGTTCAGTGCTGTTTTCATTCCTACTGTATCTGCTACAACTGTCACTTGTTTTGTGTTTTCTATTACAATAATAATCCTGGCGCGCGCACACACACACACACACACACACACACACACACACACACACACACACACACACACAGTTAAAGGCCCTGCACACTAATTAGGGATGTTATCAAGCAGACAGCAAAATCTGGATGCAAAAACAGCAAAGGGTGAGAGCAGAAGAAAAGAAAGACATTTACCCTCTCTTCTAGATCAATACATTCTAACCTCAGTCTATCTCGCTCCTCTTGGACGAGGTACGCCTTCAAAAGCAAGGCAGAGGAGCAGAGGTTACCACATCAACAACAGCACACTGAAACACTCCACAGCACTTCACAAGCAGAGCATTCACCAAACCAACACATTCACCACACACACATCAGTTAAAGAGGAGAGCATCACTGAAGTGGAGGTGCTTTACCGTGTTTATCTGAACGTGCTCTGCACAGATTTAATCCGTGACCAAACATCTGCTAATAAAAACTATCTGATGTGCACAGATCCTGATTAGTGAGGTTCAGCTGTGGAGATGCGGATCAGGGGCGTATTACAGAATGTTTCTTATCCTAGGTCGTTACGATATGATACGATAAGTTAGGATTTTTTGCAGAAGCAAATATTAACATGATTAGGAATTCTTATCCTGTCTTACTCAGGGCTGCCCACAGACACGGAAAAACATATCTATAGAGAGTGAAATATCTACTTTCAAATAAACCAATTCCAGCGATGCAAACGCATAATGGGTGAAAAAGGTGACAAAGAGACGCAACCCCCCCCATACAATTTTTAAAAGCCTTATTATTTTGAACTTTACAGTTGTGCAGTAAAACTCACTTTAAATCAATGACTAACTACACAATCAATCTCTTATTTATATCGTGTGTATGCGTTTTTTCTTTCTCCGGTTATATTAGGTAGATTTGCAAGCGTGTAGAACTCTGTAAACTTACGAAAACAAAAATTAGTTCAGAGGGGATTCTTCTGATTAACCTACAGAAAACACCTCTGTCTGACCATTGCTTTCAACAGAGATGCCTGTGATTGGCTACAATACTCAACGCTGCAAAAACACTCAAATAAACTTGTGGTTTTGTAATTGGAAAGCAGAGCATGCACGCAAAAACACACAGTAGTGTTTAAAAGTGGTTGACTACAAGTGGGTACAGACATGAATTGGTACTAATGGTACTGTAAAAAGACCCCACCTCCACCAAAAACACTTTCTCATTGGATCCACACAAATCTCATAGGTGGCCTATTTTGATCTCAAAAAGGTGAGTTTTCACCAAAAGATGAGGAGTTTGCATCTATGCAATTCAAATGGAAGACAAATATTCTCAGATCATGTAATCCGTATGAAACATGCATGCAGGCGCATCACTACTGTGGAGATGACGAGTCAGTGTCGCCGACTTCATCTCTCAAACCGAAAACAAAAAAGCACTAGTTTACCAATAAATTTTTAAATGTTAATGCAGCCTCCTTACTGTTTTTCCCTGACACATTTATAATCATTACTTCTGTGGTGTGCTGTGGCAAGCTTTATGTGTGCGCTTGTGCACTTATTAGGCTATGTAGGCAATTAAAGGTGCATTATTTTGATTTTAATGGTTTATTATTAAAGTGTGATTAGTCGATTAATGCTTCAAATGATTGAAAAATCTTAAATGGCATCATCAAGTTCAACAATCCACTCTCAGGTCTGTTGCCAAGCAACAAACACTGGAGCTGCTGATGAGGTAAACAAAATATAAAAAAATAAAAAAAGGCGAGCTTTTAATTTCAGTACCGCGGAAATTGAAACTTTGATATGTTTGGTAGAAAAGGCAAAGCTGATGCTATTTGGTAAGTTTTCAGCTTCGCTCTCTCATGAAAACAAAGACAGAGAGCAGGCAAGAGTTGAGCATTAACCGTACAGCTGAGTCTGTGAAGAAAAACAGTGTTGGACAGCGCAATTGTAAGTGTTTTTTCCGTTAGCTTTCAAATATTTATGAAGTTAGGACAGCTGTGAGGTTGCCCTAAAGTTAAGAGAGTTTTTAAGATTTTTGTCTCAAGTTAGGAGGTTTCTGCAATACTCTCTTCCTATCTGTAGTTAAGATAACGCACTTAGGAAACGCTGTTCTGTAATTGCTTTTGTCCTAAATGTGTTCCTAACTAAAATTACCATGCTTACCAAACAGATAACATAAGATTTTAAAGTTAGGATCTTTCTGTAATACGCCTCCAGACACGTGTGACTCGAGACGGAGGGAAACACATCTGTACCTGCATGTCCAGCTCGTGACATCTCTGAGCGATCTCCTCTTTAGTGGCCAAAGCATCGTTTAGATCCTCCACTGTCTTCTTCAGCTGAGCGAGAGGAAGAGGAGACACACGTCACACAAACCAATCCTGCATTATAACTGTGCTCAGATTCCTGTGAAACAGAAACTC
>CM077222.1:477500-482500 GCA_039654775.1 Spinibarbus caldwelli | reverse complement strand
TGAGTGTGTGTGTGTGTGTGTGTGTGTGAGACAGACTGTGCTCGCTGTGTGTGTGTGTGTGTGTGTGTGTGTGTGTGAGACAGACTGTGCTCGCTGTGTGTGTGTGTGTGTGTGTGAGACAGACTGTGCTCGCTGTGTGTGTGTGTGTGTGTGTGTGTGTGTGTGTGTGTGTGTGTGTGTGTGTGTGACAGACTGTGCTCGCTGAGTGTGTGTGTGTGTGTGTGTGTGTGTGTGTGTGTGTGTGTGTGTGACAGACTGTGCTCGCTGTGTGTGTGTGTGTCTGCCAGTCTCTACGGTCAGACTGTGCTCGCTGAGAGTGTGTGTGACAGACTGTGCTCGCTGAGTGTGTGTGTGTGTGTGTGTGTGAGACAGACTGTGCTCGCTGTGTGTGTGTGTGTGTGTGTGTGTGTGTGTGTGTGTGTGTGAGACAGACTGTGCTCGCTGTGTGTGTGTGTGTGTGTGTGTGTGTGTGTGACAGACTGTGCTCGCTGAGTGTGTGTGTGTGTGTGTGTGTGTGTGTGTGTGTGTGTGGTGACAGACTGTGCTCGCTGAGTGTGTGTGTGTGTGTGTGTGTGTGTGTGTGTGTGTGTGTGTGTGTGTGTGACAGACTGTGCTCGCTGTGTGTGTGTGTGTCTGCCAGTCTCTACGGTCAGACTGTGCTCGCTGAGAGTGTGTGTGACAGACTGTGCTCGCTGAGTGTGTGTGTGTGTGAGACAGACTGTGCTCGCTGTGTGTGTGTGTGTGTGTGTGTGTGTGAGACAGACTGTGCTCGCTGTGTGTGTGTGTGTGTGTGTGTGTGTGTGTGTGTGACAGACTGTGCTCGCTGTGTGTGTGTGTGTGTCTGCCAGTCTCTACGGTCAGACTGTGCTCGCTGAGAGTGTGTGTGACAGACTGTGCTCGCTGAGTGTGTGTGTGTGTGTGTGTGTGTGAGACAGACTGTGCTCGCTGTGTGTGTGTGTGTGTGTGTGTGTGTGTGTGAGACAGACTGTGCTCGCTGTGTGTGTGTGTGTGTGTGTGTGAGACAGACTGTGCTCGCTGAGTATGTGTGTGACAGACTGTGCTCGCTGAGTGTGTGTGTGTGTGTGTGTGAGACAGACTGTGCTCGCTGTGTGTGTGTGTGTGTGAGACAGACTGTGCTCGCTGTGTGTGTGTGTGTGTGTGTGTGTGTGTGTGTGTGTGTGTGACAGACTGTGCTCGCTGTGTGTGTGTGTGTGTGTCGGCCAGTCTCTACGGTCAGACTGTGCTCGCTGAGTGTGTGTGTGTGTGTCGGCCAGTCTCTACGGTCAGACTGTGCTCGCTGAGTGTGTGTGTGTGTGTCGGCCAGTCTCTATGGTCAGACTGTGCTCGCTGAGTGTGTGTGTGTGTGTGTGTGTGAGACAGACTGTGCTCGCTGTGTGTGTGTGTGTGTGTGTGTGTGTGTGTGTCGGCCAGTCTCTACGGTCAGACTGTGCTCACTGAGTGTGTGTGTGTGTATGTGTGTGTCAGCCGTCTCTATGGCCAGACTGTGCTCGCTCAGTCTGTACATCGTCAATGTTTTCCTCCTGAGTTTGACATCAGTCACTGTGCTCAGGTAGTTTGCCATGGTGTACTCTCGATTTAGTGCTGAATAACATTCTAATTAGTGTTGGTTTTTGATGGTGTTTGCCCAGTGGGTGACGTACTTGTGTTTCTGTGTGTTGATGATCTGTGTGGGCCGAATGGTTGAGAGTGTGTGTGTGTGTGTGTGCTGAAGGAGGGGACTCTTCGTGAGCTTCAGCTCTTGGTGTTTTAGGGCTTTGTAATGGTATGTGCTGGGGTCGCTTGTCTTTAGGTGTTTCCAGAATTTCAGGGCTCTTTTTTGAATGTTTAGAAGGAGAGGGTATTGGCCTAATTCTGCCCTGCATCCATTGTTTGCTGTTTTTCTTTGGACTTTGAGATATTTTTAGATTACTTTTAAATAATCTCTCTCTATCGTGGCTCCACTCACGTGAATCTTATCCTTTACACTCTGAAGTGATTTTAAACATTTTCAATTCATACTCACACTGTTATGATCAAGTTCATCAAAAAACAAATGACAAAGAGAAAATCATTGACAGCTCTTGTAGCTTTAATAAGGATCAATGTATGATTACTTCATACAGTGAAAACTGCAGTGTTTTAAAATACACTTAATATTCATTAATACTATCAACTTGACTGAACTGAGATCAGATGAGAACAAAACTAGAACTCAACTGATCTGAATAATTACACTATTGTCTTCTATAGAGCTGCTTTACAGATGAAATAGTTTGTTTCACAACTGATGAATTTCACAACATTGACACTTATTATTTTCCTGTTAATTGCTGTCAAGCTGCTTTGAAACAATCTGTGTTTTGAAACAAATGTGACTTACTTGTACATGTTATTCTTAAAATTTAATGACATTTCAATACTACCTAAAATTTTGGTATCATATTAGCCTTATTTATAGGAAAATAATCATATTGTGATAGATATATTATATATATATATATATATATATATATATATATATATATATATATATATATGTGTGTGTGTGTGTGTGTGTGTGTGTGCCTGTTTTTCTATTCAGGTGGGGACTTAAACCTGAATACACACAGACTCATGGGGACTCGTGTCACGGTGGGGTCCTAAATTGAGGTCTCCACGGGTAAAGAAGCTTATAAATCACACAGAATGAAGTTTTTTGAAAATCTAAAAATGCAGAAAGTCTCCTGTGAGGGCTAAGTTTAGGTGTAGGGTTGGTGTAGAACAATAGAATATACGGTCTGTACAGTAGAAAAACCATTACGCCTATGAATGTCCCCACAAGGATAGCGAAACAAGTGTGTGTGTGTGTGTATACAGCGGTGGCCAAAATGATTAGAACACTAGTATTTTCAGCAGCTAAAAATGGTTTTAAGTCAGTTATTTCTATCTTTTGCTGTAGTGTGTCAGTAGGAAATATCAGTTTACATTTCCAAACATTCATTTAGACAGTAATTGTAATAATCCAGTGAGATTTTTGAGATCTGATCATCATCAGTCTGTCTGGAATGACATGAAGAAACAGAACAAACTGAGACAGACTATGTTGTGTGTGCTTCATAGGGCTGTGCAATTAATCGAAATACAGTTTCGATTTCAGCCACCAACGATTATGAAAATAAATAGAGATAAAACGATTATTGCACCCCATTCCACTCCCTTTCCAGCGCTGCACTTTCGTTCCTCCATAAAAGCCCAATTTCACGTGCAATTCAGTAAAATCATGTAACGTGACTTTTGCAAAATGGGACGTGCTTGATTTATTGAAGTTGATTAGATGTCTTCATGTTTTTAAAAGCGTGAAAGAGAACTTGCGCTGTTCCTCAGGAGGATTACTGTGATGTGCTCAGAGACGAACAGAACACGGACATGTAAAGCCATCTTTTAGCTCAAGCTGCGCGCCTCAACGCTCAAATACATGCAAAAAAATGTGTTAAAATGCGGCACTTAGTGATTATTCACGTAATCCCTCATCGGTTATGTAATAAACGTAAAGACTTGAGAATGAAAATACGTGTGTGACAGTAAATTGGATGCGTGCGGCTCTTAAAGTGAAAGTAGCATAATATTCCTGCTTAATACTAATCAAACAACAAAAGACAAATTCAGAATCACTCACTGCTCTTGACTAAAGAACACTTGTAGCTTTAATAAGAAACAAATGAAGTTTAATTCTTATAGTGAAGACTACGCTGTTTTATTAAAATAACATACATTTTCATGGGTTTTCTACTACATATTTAAATAAGAGGCATAATTTACGTTATATTAAGCTATACATGTCTTAATACCCGGGGATCCCTTTAAATAAATCACTCATATAAAGCTTTGGTCATATGGTCCACTCATAATGGTGTTAAATAATCACCAAAATAATGGTGATTATGATTTTTGTCATAATCGAGCATCCCTAGTGCTTCACATACATTTTCTGCAGGACTTGTGCCATGGCCACTCCGCTGGTCAGCTCGTCCACCGCTGAACACGGCGCCTCCACACCGAACGTCTGGATCTGGACACAACAGACAAACACTAAATGAGACGCTGAGCTTCATCTGTGTGTTTATGTTCTACACCACAGCTGTTATTACATGAACAAACACTCATTTTAGACCTCACGTGTGGAGTTGGGAAACTCGAGCGTGTGCACCTCTCACACACACAAGCTCCATTCACTTCTGCTGACGCAATCACACTGTAATCTGCAATAATAGCTAGCTCTCAGTTCCTGGAGATTCAGCTTTCTCTCATGTTTCCACAAAAGAAAGGGTTTTTGCATTCAGGAGATCTGGACGGCAATCAAAACAGCATCAGCATCAACACAGAGCGCTATTGTGCTGCGGAGATTTCCTCACTAACATCACAGCGTCACAATGAGCTCAGGATCAGGACAGGAAGTCCCGCCCACAGGAAACAGCTGAGGTGTGAACAGAAAGACGTGCGTCGTCAGCTGGGCTTGCCGTGACACGTCGCAGTGACCCGAGCCGTCTGACAGCAGCTCTGTGAGGAATGCAAGACGTCAGCGTGTGTTTGGGCGTGAAACGCTTCACATCTGGAGCAGAAACACAACCCTTCAGAGACTCACATCAATCCACTTCACTTCTGCTTCCTGTCTGCAATGCACTGAACGCACCGTAATCTCACATTTTCTGGTGAAACTCAACGGAACCCAGGTTTAAAAAAAAAAGTACATTAATATAATGCACTTAAACGCACCGTAATCTCACATTTTCTGGTGAAACTGAACGGAACCCAGGTTTAAAAAAAAGTACATTAATATAATGCACTTAAAGTGCTCTATTTTTGCGCACTAATTTTGTACTTAATATACTAAAATTGATTCTTCAGTACTTCTTGAGATAAATTTAAGATCAACTATGTGTTTCTCAACTGTGCTATTTTGGGACACTGTGAATATGAACTAAAATATGCATTTAACATGCGATCTCTGTATTTAAAAATGT